>CM042263.1:3200245-3295245 GCA_023566225.1 Romanogobio albipinnatus
ACAAAATGTTTTTTTTTTGCTAAATAAAGAAAATGAACATGATGCGCGATCAGCAGCCTCTCTCTCAAAGACGTTCATTCAGATAGTCTTCAGAAAAGGAACTCTAGCTTAGTGAATACTTGTCTCACAAACATGAGACATATGTCTAAAGAAACGCTGAAATGTCAGGTTTTAAACCATGTAAACCAAATCGAAAACAAATATGCTGTGTTTATGTAATCTGGTTGAAAAGTGATAGATGTCAGTCAACCGCGAGCCACTTACTTATCCATTAATGCGACCAAGCCCACGGATTGCGTGTTCTATTGAGATTCAGATACTGAGGCAATCCAGAGTCGACGCCCACACATCAACTCATACAAACGCATCTAGTGAAGTGCTGTAACGTTACTTCAGCTACATCGTTTTGAGAAACTTTGAACAATAATCCTGGATTTATTCTCCTCATGGAAAGCTGTTCATTTCTAAGAGCAAAGGATTACTTTGGATTGTAAGGTAGGCTTTATTCTGTTAGCATATGTGAATATTAAATGCGAAAGACTTTAAATATGAATCCTGTTGCAACATTAAATGTCATATACGTGACACAAGACTGTTTAGACAAGATTTATTTGGCCTGTTTTGGACAGATTATAACGTGTTTATTGTAAAAGAGCCTAGTGTCACATCAATAATGCTTTGATTCGCAAATGTCTGCTCAGAGTTTGTCAGAAATGATTCTGGAGTTTTGTTTTGTAGAACGTGAATTTTGTTTTGTTTTGTAGAAAGAGAATTGCTTTTTTTAAAGTGAATTTTGTTTCGTATAAATTGTATCTTAATTTTAATTATTTATTATTTAATTTTTTCTAGCATGAGACTACTTTTAAAAACGTAGTTAAAAAAAATAGTTAAAAAAATGTAGGAAAAAATGCTCTTAGTAATTTTTTGGTTTCTAGTCTAAATATTGAAACATTCTTAAATCAAGATGCATTTACTAGATAAGTAATTGTCCTGTTGCTCTCAGTCACACACCTGAATTAAACTCATTCATTGAGCATTAGCTCATTATGCGGGCTATGTTCTTTTGTCCTCTCAGGTGATACTCATCATTATTCATTAGCTATCACGCCTCCTAGCACATGGGCTTTGTGAAGAAAAAATCAGTGTATTGTTTTATGTGAATGAGTTGGCTCAATGATTCTCACATCAGTTTGAAGCAAAAACTCTAGGCAAATACACACATGAATCAAAAGTCTTGTGAACACATATCTATTGTGTTTTGAGGCCTTGATTTTTGAAAAAACAAAAAAAATTGTTTTAAAATTATGCATAAACATTTTTCTCTCAAAAATACAAGCATGTACATACATGTTGCTCACATATTATGGTAGCCCAGTTTGTGCTGAATACAGTGTAATTACACTTTTGCCATTAATGTGTTTTATAAGCAACTGAAAAAAGCACAAATGTCAGAGCAAAGGGCGTTAAGACGTTAAGAACATTCCCATCAACCCGTCATAATTTAGGATTAGAGCTGGGATTCAGGGATTGAATGACATTGCTGTCAACCAATCAGATTTTAGGACTGGGGTTGGGGTCTTGAAGAACATTCCCATCAACTCATCAGAATTTAGGATTAGAGCTGGGTTGTAGGGATTGAACAACATTGCTATCAACCAATCAGATGTTAAGGCTCCAAAATGACCACCTGAGATTCTTGATTGAAGACATGCAACCTTCATTTTATGTTGTGCGCAAATGAAAAATGTTTTATAGTCCAAGTAGTTGACACAATACGGGTGTGGTGCCCTGAATTTTGTGAGTTTCTTGGATATCGAACTGTAGGGTTGACCTTACTGATTCCCGACAGTCTAATTGGCTTTTAAATGCCTTGACTGTAATTCTGAGAAATTCTTCTACAAGTTCTTTGTGATCTGCCCACTCTTTGTTGCATCCAAATAAAGTCGTCCTTTGTTTGGTAGGGTTGGATGTCTTCTTGTAGACTCTCAGTCTGGGGTCAGGTGTCTGAAATGCCCCATGGCTCTGTTTCACTCGGTTAGGCCCCCCTTGATAGTATTACGCTGGCATTAACTAGACCATGTGAGTGGAAGTTCAGCCACATTGTCTTAAAACGGTTGAAATCTGGGTCGCAGAATCGGAAATACGATCAGGCTACACGTGAGTCTCAGCTAGTGCTGTCTCCCGGGACTCTGAGGCCTCTGGGAGCCAGAGGTGAGCACAAAAGGATCATGGGAATGAGGGAATGTAGGGTGTCCATGTTCCTGTGTGAACAATCGTATGGCTGTGTTGTACCCGCCTGTCTCCCGCCAGATTAAATCCGTCGATTTAATGCCACACCGACACAAAAAATGCTTTGTTTGGGAAGGACAGGAATGCAGATCACCTGTAGCATTCTTGGGAGGATACACACCCTGAAAAGCAGTCATTACAGTGCAAGCTTTATCCCCCGCAGGAAGCATGTGCCTCACCTCTAGCGAGGAAGATTAATGAAAAAAGGGATGGGATGAAACGTGATCCGCTAAGAGAATGAGAACAGGAAACACTTGTTCTTGTCTTTTGTCCTCTGGATCAAGGCCAGTTGGTTTCATCTTTCCGTGTTGGTTTTGTGTCTTTCCCTCACAGTGGAAAGGAGAGATCCAGGAATTCTGTCCCAACACAAAGATGCTCCTCGTCGGTTGCAAGTCAGACCTTAGAACGGACCTCACGACTTTAGTGGAGCTGTCCAATCACAGACAGACGCCGGTGTCCTACGATCAGGTGAGTGGTTCTCGTATTAAACTGCATTTGCAATTTGGTTGGACGGCATTGAGACATTCAACTTCAGATCTTTAATTTGCCTCGTTATCTAACGCCCATCTTTATTACTTTACCAGTAATTACGTTTAGCAGCAACATTGCAATGGATTGGGTTACTAATCTAATCCGTGGATTGGGTGATAAAGTGCAAAATCTTCCTGTGCACAAAGCTAAACTTAATTAACCCTCTGGGGCTCTTCGGTCATTTCTGACCTGAATTTTTTTTAATAAAATTTTTTTAAAATCGTAGCTTCATCGGAATGGTCCGAAACTTGGTGACTTTATTGGTACTTGGTATATGAACACCCAAAAAAAGGGGACAGGATTTGAAAAGTCTAAATGGTCGTAAAAAAAATAGTCACACTCAGGACCTTCGGGTCAAAAATGACCCCCATAGGAAATGAATGGGAAATTGTCAAAAATATGATAAAAAAGAAAAATCTCTAAACCGTGAAAGAGTGCAAAACAGACAAAAAAAAACTCACACACACAAAAACACAATTAGCTTTTGGAATGGCACGAGTTAATTTGTGTGTGTGTGTGTGAGTTTTTTTTTTGTCTGTTTTGCACTCTTGATGTTTTAGAGATTCACCCCTTCACAGTTGAGTCCTTTTTTCTGCATCCTGGCTGATTTGTAGATTGTATGCACAAAAAAACTAATTTCCCATTAATTTCCTATGGGGGTCATTTTTGACCCGAAGGTCCTGAGTCTCATTTAAAAAACGGGTCATAATTATTGCATAAATATTAATTATAAATCATAAAATTATCTCAAAACACCAAAAAAAGAAAATAAAAAATATTATTGAACAAAAATATATTTCATTGATTTTACTCAAATCTTTTTTATCTTAATCCCGCCCTCCGGGTCATTTTTGACCCGAAGTTCCTGAGTGTGACCCATAAATGAAGAACCCCAGAGGGTTAATTGGAAGCAGTAATCGTAGCACTTCACGAACAAATCACGATTAATTGCTGATTAAAATCTCATTATGTCCTCTTTCTTTCTCTTTTAGGGTTCAGCTATGGCTAAGCAGATATCCGCACCTTATATCGAATGCTCCGCGGTGCAGTCGGAGAACAGCGTGCGGGACATTTTCCACGTCGCAACGTTGGCCTGTGTCAATAAGAACAACAAAAACATCAAACGCAACAAATCGGCACGCGCCACCAAACGCATATCACACATGCCTAGCCGACCGGATCTTGCCGCCGTTTCAACAGACCTGCGCAAAGACAAAGCAAAGAGTTGCACGGTCATGTAGTGCAAGGTGTCCGGGGGGAAAGATTCATTCTGGGAAACGGTGAGGGTGAACTGTGGAAGCAAGAAAGGTCTGGAATTGCCTCCATAGACAAAGCAAAAGTGGAGAGCGGGAGTGTTGACTCGATGTCCCTGAAGGTCTCTCCAGTTTGAGGGCAAGGGTAAACCCATAGTACGGCCCTGACCACCTCTCCTAAACTTATCCTCGCAGCAGGAGGATGTCACCACCCTCTGGGCCAATGGGAGGCCTTCCTTCCTGCTCCTGGATGTGAAACTGCTTCCTCTCTGGAGGGTTCCTTCTGCTGCAGGAAAGGAAGGAGGAAGTAGAATCACATAACCATTGAGTCCAGAGTTCCGCTTTTGGTTCACAGCTATTTTTAAAAGATGCACGTTTCGGTTGGTATTTAACGGTTGCGTAACAAACGGCGAAGGGGAGGAGGACTTCCATAATGGCGAAATTTGGACACTTGGAACTCTCGCTTCCTTCTTTTCGAGTCTGTACAGCTAAATGAGGATATGAGACGAGCGTGTATCACTGTGGTTACGGATCACTTCCTCCTTCGATCCTTCTCGGTCTGTTTTGTTTCTTCTGTAGACCAAGAGCACGAGTTTGTGTGTGTGTGCGTGGTTTTCGTTTTCTTATGCTAAGCTCAGCTAAAACCGTCACCATGGATACGCCGCTGGTATATTTGAACTCGCACTCTTTTCCTCATAATCACATTACGGTTCATTAGGATTCAGAAAAAGAAAAACCAAAGAACTGGAAGGTTTTCAAGTCGGATGACTCAATGTTTGACGTTCTGGAGTGCATGATGGATTTGTATTTGGTGGATCAATGAGAGTTTCTTTCACGGTTCTGTAAGAACACGTCTTTATATGGGAGCGCGAATACAACATTTGAGAATTGACCTGATCGTTTAGTATTCATTTGCATTCGGTTTTATCACTGAAGGGGCGTTCACATTGACAGAGACATCTGGAAGTCATACATTTGCAATGAGAGTTGGTGATTTGAGGCCAAATTTACACTGCAATGCAGTTTCAACTTCATGCAAATCTGGAACAAAACGAAATGCAAAATGCAGTTAGCATGCCAATTTAAGCATTTCCGCTCAAAATGTTGAAAATATAAGACACAAAAAGAAAATTTTGGAACATATTTCAGACAAAATCTTGCTAAACAAGAAGTAACTAATTGATCATTGTGTAGAAACGCGTAGTTGACAGTTGTAACACCTTTTGCAATTTTTAGCAATACATTAAAAACCATTTATACTGGTATAACCAATGTATTATATTATAAACTTCGATCTGTCAACTGCTGAAACAATGTATTTAAGTGGTTTTATGAAATGTGTACAGGTAGCAAAATTGATTGACCGTTTCGCGCGAGTGATTTACATGTTAATTCAATGCAAAGACGCGAAAAGACATTCGCGCAAATTGGCCGTTTGATGCGTGATTCGCGCGAGCAGAAAAATCTGAACCTTGGCGGATATTTGCGCCGCGTTAACCAATCAGGAGCTTGCTCTAGTAGTGACAACAATGAGGAGAAAATCATATGGTTTATATTAACCCTCTGGTGCTCTTCGGTCATTTCTGACCGGAAAATTTTCTGTTTTGAAATTTTAAAAATCACAGCTTCATTAGAATGATATGAAACTTGGTGACTTTTCTAGCATTAGGTACGTAAACGCACACAAAAATTGGGGTCATGATTCGAGCATGCTAATTGGTAGTGTAAAAAAAAGTAGCGTTCATTGTCTTTGGTCATAAATGACCGACCATAGGAAATGAATGGGAAATCGGCAAAATCACAAAAAGTCTCTGAATATTTGCGTGTACAATCTAAAAATCGGCCACAATGCTGAAAAAAAAGTACACAGCAGTAAAGAGATGACACTCTAAAACATCAAGAGTGTGATATTGACACATCCACTCACACACACGCGCACACTTATACACACACACACACACACACCTATGAAAAACTGAACCTATGAACCACATTTGGAATTTTTTTAAATCACAGCTTCATCAGAATGATATGAAACTTGGTGACTAGGTATGCATTAGGTATGTAAACACACACAAAAAATTGAGGGCATGATTCGAGCATGCTAAGTGGTCGTAGAAAAAATACTCCCACTTGTGCTCTTCGGTCAAAAATGACACCATAAGAAATGAATGGGAAATCTGCAAAAACACAAATTCACAGAAAAAAAATCTATATTTATAACAAAAAAAAATGATCTAAAACTTTATAATAAATAGTCTTTGAGAATTTTTTTAATGTATATTCAAATCCATCAATAAAAAAATCATTAAATGTGTTCAAAAGAGAACTAGGGAATTCTCAAGCTTCTCCACTACACCATGGTTCGATGATTTCTTAAATAATTACAAAAGAGGGCGCTAATCTGTCTTTATTTAAAAAATTATTTTGAAGGCCTAGTCTCTATTTTAACCTGAAATACTGCAATAATTAAAAAAATATATAAATATAATATAAATATTTAAAAAATCTTCTCAAAATACAAAATTAAAAAGAAAAATTATTATTGAAGAAAAATAAATTGCATTGGTTTTACTGGGGTGGAGGAAGTTTAATTTTTAGGTGTCCGGTCACTTATGACCGGGAAGACAACCAATGCAACCCCTAAACGAAGAGCACCAGAGGGTTAATCATGTATTAATATCAGACAAGTGTGCATATGATTTATCACTGTAATAAAATTAAATGACATGAAACACAACCCAGTCTCTTTTGTGCAAAGACACGAAAGTGCACACAGAAAGCTGCCTCTCAGACCAAAATTTTAGTCTATTGAATCTACTAAAATCTTGTTATAGTCAATTAAAATTAGACTAAAACTAAAACAATTCAGATGCCTAAAATGTTATAGTCAAAAGACTAAATCAAAGTTGCCATAGCCTTGTGGATGCAGCGCTAACGCATAGGCAACATTCGACAATGACGTTAGTTAGCATGCAAAAACGCAGTTGGGCTAATAATGTTAACTGAAGTCCTTTCAGGAATATGTTTTTACATAATCCTGTCAAATAAACACAATGTAGAAACCTTTCTTTTCTAGTGTGATTTTGACTTTGATAAGAGCTTTGTAACTTTTAAGCAAGTATTTAAACGAGTTAAGTATTAAATGGAGCATGACTGGCTTAAACCACCATGATGGAGCAGCGTGCATTCATACAACAACACAACAATAATAACATAAATACTTTTGATACTTAAGTACTTTTAAAAGCAAGTACTTCTGTACTGTATCGTTACAAGTTTCACTTGTAATGGAGTAATATTTAACCAATTTTACTTTTACTCAAGTAATGGAGTTGTGTACTTTGTCCACCTCTGCAAAAAAAAGTACATCAGAAAGAAAAGGAATTTTTTCGTTGATCGCTCCGATAACTTGTGTCATCACTTTAAGTTGTTTCCGATTGAAGAAATTCAAGGTGTTACATCTGTCCCTGGTCTCCCCTACTAGAAACTAATATCATAGCAAGATTTCCTCTCTGTCAGTGTGAGTGTCACATAAGAATGATTGTTGAACAAGCACAAAACTAGCTTTTCTAGTCGTTCGCTGTGAAATGTTACTTAACATTTGTGCCTTTTGTGACATCTGTGAAAAATCGTTTAAGCACAATTGTTCAAATGATAATCAAATTCAAGGTCATATTAAAAGAAGAGAAATGCTCTCCTCTCTCTACTAAACTATGCAGTCTGCTTCTGAACACACGCGAGAGGATTGAACGGTTAATTCACATTCTTTCTCCTTCAAAACTCAAATTTGTTTCGCCTCGGTATATTGCCTTGCAGAGCCGTGGGAGAATACGGGTTCCACTGTTGTAGTGCTTAAAGTTTCACTAAACAAAAGCTCGTTTTGCTGCATGTTTATAGTTGCACTTTCTGTTTAAACTTGCGCAAAACACTTTTTTTTCTTTAGCATTGGTCTTTGTTTTTAATGGGTCCGAGAGAAAGTTCTCAAATTTGTTTTCACATAAGGCAGTATTACAAATTTCAGTGTGTAAATGTTGAGAAATGTGTAGGTGCTTATAAAAAAACAAAAACAAAATGTTTCCCAATGTAGGATGTCTGTACTTTTTTTTTTTTAATGCCTTCTGTGTGTTGAAGTCCATGTATGTCTGTTTTTGTTGATGTTGCCATAATATTTATTGAATTATATATTTTTTCCCTTAGAAATAAATCCAAAAATAAAATGAAAAAGAATCTTTTTGATATGAAATGTTTTCCTTTTGCTTATCTTGTGGGTTATCAACTACAGGAGATGTCAGAGTGTGTATATATACACCGATCAGGCATAACATTATGACCAGGTGAAGTGAATATCTCTTCATCACGGCACCTTTGTGGACAAAATGTTCACTTGCTACCTAATATATCCCTTATTAGGTAGCAAGTGAACATTTTGTCCTCAAAGTTGATGTGTTAGAAGCAGGAAAAATGGGCAAGCGTAAGGATTTGTGTGCGTTTGACAAGGACCAAATTGTGATGGCTAGACGACTTGGTGTTGATTTGGCCTCCAAATGCCCCAGATCTCAATCCAATCGAGCATCTGTGGGATGTGCTGATCAAAGTCCGATCCATTGAGGCAACTTACAGGACTTAAATGATCTGCTGCTGATAACATCCTGGTGCCAGATACCACAGCACACCTTCAGGGGTCTAGCGGAGTCCATGCCTCAACGGGTCAAGGCTGTTTTTGCAGCAAAAGGGAGACAACACAATATTAGGAAGATCGGTGCGTCATATATATTTAAGCCGGCAGATGTTTGAGATTCATCGTCTCATTTCTAATGGCTCATTCCTTATTACATTCCAAGCAAGTGTGACTTTGCCCAGGGCATCGGATCTCTTCCTGTGTGTTCCTCAAATTCATTCATGAGGTTTCGGGTCACTTCCCCCTGCGGAAGGAAATGACCTTCACATGACCTTCACCCAGCCCTTTCCGGAGTCTTCATTCACAAACCCTACGGGCCTTTAGCTTCATTTTATGCAGTTAGAGCTGAAAATAGAGGCTTATTTCCGTTTTGTATTCTGTACATGCAATAAGGAGTTGGCTAAACCTCTTTTACCGATATAAACAATTCAAAAACACTGAATGTGGCTTTCATCGGACAAATATTCTCCATGTGGTTCGGATGAACACTATTCATCTGAATACAAAAGCGGTCGGTCAGGTATGGAGATGCCACATCGACAGGCTTCAGTCAAGGCCAGAATATGTTCTTTTATCCTCTTTGAGTGAACGCACACAGTTTTTTTTTTTTTTACTGTCGAGCACCAGCCAGTATTTTCATTTCTGACAGACGGCTATGGCAGAGATAAATCCAGACCATTACAAACACGAACTGTGGCCCTGATTAATTGTGTGAGTTGTGAAAGCCCTTTGTTGTTACGTCGCGACAACGCCGAGTGAAAGTGATCCATTACAGCAGCGTCCGACTGGAACACGCATTAATAGCGTTTCCTTTACGCATGATAGCTCGTATATCATAAGCAGAAACATGGAATATGTTCATACAAAACATGATGGATGATAACACAGGCCTTGTCAGATGGTGTTTAAGTGCTTTCGTGCATATAAACAAAATCAAAAGCAGTTGTGTAAATTCCTTACAGAAAAGTATTGTGTTACAGTGATGCAATATGGTACTAAACTTTGTCGGACAAAAATTTTATTGTACTAAATTATATTTATGCAGTAGTTATAATCCATATATTCACGTTTTGAGCATGGACCTGAAAACTAAATTTCCAACTGTCATACATCTTGAATGCTTTGGAGCACAGTCTTAAAGGAACACGCCACTATTTTTGAAATTAGCTCATTTTCCGACTCCCCTAGAGTTGTTTTAGCCGATCTCCGGGTCTGGCGGTAGCACTTTTAGCATAGCTTAGCATAGATCATTGAATCTGATTAGACCGTTAGCATCTCGCTCCAAAATGACCAAAGAGTTTCGATATTTTTCCTATTTAAAACTTGACTCTTCTGTAGTTCCATCGTGTAATAAAATGAGAAGTTGTGATTTTCTAGGCCGATATGGCAGGAACTATACTCTCATTCCTGCGTAATAATCAAGAGCTGTGAGCCGCCCCATGAGTGCAGCGACGCAATGATAATAGTCCCCAGCGCTCTCTGTGTAAGCAGGTTGTAACGTTGGTTATGTTGACAGAAATTAGCCTATTTTCAGATGCTGTGTAATATCATTGCACCTGAGCAAGATGCTAACGGTCTAATCAGATTCAATGATCTGTGCTAAGCTATGCTAAAAGTGCTACCGCCAGACCCGGAGATCGACTGACTATATTCGGCACTATTTTTGAACATAGGCTCATTTTTCAACTCCCCTAGAGTTAAACAGTTGAGTTTTATCGTTTTCGAATCCATTCAGCCGATCTCCGGGTCTGGTGCTAGCATAGCTTAGCAGAGCTTAGCATAGATCATTGAATCTGATTAGACCGTTACTCACAGTGGACATGCACCTACGATGACAATTTCAGACCCCTCCATGATTTATTGGTAGTATTGCATTGTTACAGATCGTTTGATATAGATCTATTGATTGTGTACGTGTCTAACTTAACATACCTTAGCACGCGCTCAAAGGCTGGAGAATCGTTTATTTGTGCTTCTTGATGTGCGTTGTTCACTCTCTTGACTTGATATTTGAAGGAAAAATACAATTGCGGAAGTTTTGATCATGCAGTCTACAACGTACTTTGTGTGTGTGTGTGTGTGTGTGTGTACGGTTCGCGCTTATATCCACCGATCGGGCGGACCAAGTAATAAAAAAATAACATTCCAATCAATCGAGGGTGGATGAGATAAATCATTGTGTTTGTTTGATAAAGACGTTTTGCGAGCCCTGTGGGACGAATTATTCCGGTTGCCACTTTCAAAACAATCCCTCACGGTGTACTCGCGGGGAGCCGAAGCTCATTAAATATGCAAATCTTACCCAATCCTAGCCGTGGGCGTTTACTTCCAAGTCTTAAGTGCGGTACGCCCATAAAATCCTCAAAACCAGGGCAGAAAATAGCCTAATACTTATTCATTATGATGTTTTTCAGTGGGTTAAACCATGGAGCCAATACGCAGAAGGTTGCTGGTTCGATCCCAGTGGTCACCACCAGTGTGTCCTTGAGCAAGGCACTTTACTCCATGTTGCTCCAGGGGGATTGTCCCTGTAAAAAGGGCACTGTAAGTCGCTTTGGATAAAAAGCGTCTGCCAAATGCATAAATGTAAATGTAAATGTTTTTGAATGTAAAAACCACGCGAACGTCACAAGTTGACCTCAGACAACAGTATAAAAAAATTCAAAAAGCCAGTTCATGACACCTTTAACAACCACATCTTCATCGGCAACTTCTGCACTTCATATTTCTTCAGAAAATCCAATCTAGTTCTAGATACAGTGTACTTTCACACCCTTTTAACATTAAAAAGTCATTGTTCTGCATCTGTTCCTCAAATTTTAAGAGTTGTCGCTTCAGCCAACCTGCCCAAATAAGCGAGACAAGCTACAATCACATCTGATGTAGAAGTTTAGAGTAGGTGTGTATCTCTGCTGGATGTTTTCTGGTTGAACGGATGAAAACACAGCCGCAGTCGGGACAAATGTCAGAGATGGAGAACAAGACCCGTCGATGTGTTGTGTCTGCTCTGGGTTTTTGTTTTCTAACGCCTCCTAATATTTCACGACATATCGAAACCTGTTGGGTTTTAACGCGGTGTGTGCTCGGATACCGTAAATGTCACCGTCGTTGTTCTCACATTTTGCATTAATCGACCAAGGTTACTGTACGTGACAAATGAAATGTCAAGCAATATGTAGCACTCAAAACATCTCCGGAAGAACGTGCATTTTACTATTGGGTGAATCAGGAAACCATTTAGCACTTTGGGATTCCAGCTAAAAAAAAATCAATATGTTCAGACCTGAACCTCTTTGTACGTGTTTTATTGCTTGTGTGAGATGAACAGGGGTTAAAGGTCATATGTGTGTGTGTCAGACAGGATACAGTGTCATATTCATACAGCTATTTTGAGACACTTATATAGAGACGACTGTGTGCATTCACACGCATCGCTTTAACACCTGTCAGACAGGGAGGAAATTAAATCATGTCCTACCGCTGGAAACACAAACACCCAAACGCACATACAGCGCTGATAAGACAAGCACTAATTGAAATTCCATTCTTAATGGCCCCTAAGAGCAGATTAGCAATGGGCCGCACGGGTGATTGACTTTTATTGTGCTTTTGCTGTCCGTCTTGACCCGCCTACCCATGATGCCTTTGGGGAAAGAGGCTTGAAGAAGCTGCTGTGGCGAGTTTGAACGCAAGACGTTTTGTTTAGACATTTAGATCATGTTTTGTTGTGGATTTGTTTAGTTGGGGCACAATCGTTAATTAAAACATGTATAACAGTTGCACTCACAGTGGACTCGCAAAAGCAGGGAGAACAGATCATATTAATATTATTTACATTAATTGAGTGTTAACAACAACAACTCACAACTAGATAAAAAAGTTTATCGAGACAAACTTTAAGTTGGCTTGGGAAGTTGACCAGAAAGTTTGAAAAAGTTTTTTAAAAAGTTTAAAATTTTCAGTTTAAAGTTTAAAGGTTGACTGTTTTGAAGTTAAAACAGTCTATCAGAAGTACCATGATTCTAGTATGATTTACCGTGATTCTAGTGTGATTTACCGTGATTCTAGTATGATTTACCGTGATTCTAGTATGATTTACCATGATTGTAGTATGATTTACCGTGATTCTAGTATGATTTACCGTGATTCTAGTATGATTTACCATGATTGTAGTATGATTTACCGTGATTCTAGTATGATTTACCATGATTGTAGTATGATTTACCGTGATTCTAGTATGATTTACCGTGATTCTAGTATGATTTACCGTGATTCTAGTATGATTTACCGTGATTCTAGTGTGATTTACCGTGATTCTAGTATGATTTACCGTGATTCTAGTATGATTTACCATGATTGTAGTATGATTTACCGTGATTCTAGTATGATTTACCGTGATTCTAGTATGATTTACCGTGATTCTAGTATGATTTACCGTGATTCTAGTGTGATTTACCATGATTGTAGTATGATTTACCGTGATTCTAGTATGATTTACCGTGATTCTAGTGTGATTTACCATGATTGTAGTATGATTTACCGTGATTCTAGTATGATTTACCGTGATTCTAGTATGATTTACCGTGATTCTAGTATGATTTACCGTGATTCTAGTGTGATTTACCGTGATTCTAGTATGATTTACCGTGATTCTAGTATGATTTACCATGATTGTAGTATGATTTACCGTGATTCTAGTATGATTTACCGTGATTCTAGTATGATTTACCGTGATTCTAGTATGAATTACCGTGATTGTAGTATGATTTACCGTGATTCTAGTATGATTTACCGTGATTCTAGTATGATTTACCATGATTGTAGTATGATTTACCGTGATTCTAGTATGATTTACCGTGATTCTAGTATGATTTACCGTGATTCTAGTATGATTTACCATGATTCTAGTATGATTTACCGTGATTCTAGTATGATTTACCGTGATTCTAGTATGATTTACCATGATTGTAGTATGATTTACCGTGATTCTAGTATGATTTACCGTGATTCTAGTATGATTTACCGTGATTCTAGTATGATTTACCATGATTGTAGTATGATTTACCGTGATTCTAGTATGATTTACCTTGATTCTAGTATGATTTACCGTGATTCTAGTATGATTTACCGTGATTCTAGTATGATTTACCGTATGATTTACCGTGATTCTAGTATGATTTACTGTATGATTTACCGTGATTCTAGTATGATTTACCGTGATTCTAGTATGATTTACCATGATTGTAGTATGATTTACCGTGATTCTAGTATGATTTACCGTGATTCTAGTATGATTTACCATGATTGTAGTATGATTTACCGTGATTCTAGTATGATTTACCGTGATTCTAGTATGATTTACCGTGATTCTAGTATGATTTACCATGATTGTAGTATGATTTACCGTGATTCTAGTATGATTTACCTTGATTCTAGTATGATTTACCGTGATTCTAGTATGATTTACCGTGATTCTAGTATGATTTACCTTGATTCTAGTATGATTTACCGTGATTCTAGTATGATTTACCGTGATTCTAGTATGATTTACCGTGATTCTAGTATGATTTACCGTATGATTTACCGTGATTCTAGTATGATTTACCGTGATTCTAGTATGATTTACCGTATGATTTACCGTGATTCTAGTATGATTTACCGTATGATTTACCGTGATTCTAGTGTGATTTACCGTGATTCTAGTATGATTTACCGTGATTCTAGTGTGATTTACCGTGATTCTAGTATGATTTACTGTATGATTTACCGTGATTCTAGTATGATTTACCGTGATTCTAGTATGATTTACCGTATGATTTACCGTGATTCTAGTATGATTTACCGTATGATTTACCGTGATTCTAGTGTGATTTACCGTGATTCTAGTATGATTTACCGTGATTCTAGTGTGATTTACCGTGATTCTAGTATGATTTACCGTGATTCTAGTATGATTTACCATGATTCTAGTGTGATTTACCGTGATTCTAGTATGATTTACCGTATGATTTACCGTGATTCTAGTGTGATTTACCGTGATTCTAGTATGATTTACCGTGATTCTAGTATGATTTACCGTGATTCTAGTATGATTTACCATGATTCTAGTGTGATTTACCGTGATTCTAGTATGATTTACCGTATGATTTACCGTGATTCTAGTGTGATTTACCGTGATTCTAGTGTGATTTACCGTGATTCTAGTATGATTTACCGTGATTCTAGTGTGATTTACCGTGATTCTAGTATGATTTACCGTGATTCTAGTATGATTTATCGTGATTCTAGTATGATTTACCGTGATTCTAGTATGATTTATCGTGATTCTAGTATGATTTACCGTGATTCTAGTATGATTTACCGTGATTCTAGTATGATTTACCGTGATTCTAGTATGATTTATCGTGATTCTAGTATGATTTACCGTGATTCTAGTATGATTTATCGTGATTCTAGTATGATTTATCGTGATTCTAGTATGATTTACCGTGATTCTAGTGTGATTTACCGTGATTAGTTTAAGTTTAAGTGAGTCTCAGTGGATTATAAATAGTACATGTTTAGATTTGAATTTTGTCAGTTGGAGTCTGAACAGTCTTGGCTCGTCTGAACATTCCGTCAATGAAAGTCAATGGGATTTTTCCGAGTTTGATAAGTCATTTTTAGGAACACCGTAAGTCGGATCAGTTAGAAAAGATATAGCACACCGAGTCAGAACAGTCTGAAGCTCTGAGCCGAGTTTGGAGTATGTGGAGTTAAAGCTCTAGGAGGAGTTAGAGTCAGAAATTTCCAAATAGCAATATCAGTAAGTTGGCTCTCCCAAGCGGACTTAATAACAACTGAACTCTAAAACTGATTTTATTCATCTCAGTGACTCTTTTTACTGAAAATCCCAGTGACTCTGTTTACTGAAAAAATGTGTGTCTGTCCTTAAATGAATTCAGTTGTAACTAAAAGTTGCTTAAAGATAATGCTGTAAATTATATAGGGAGCTCTTACTCACACATTATTAAAGGACAGATCCCAAACAGCCAAAATTCAGTTGCTATTTATGTTTAGATATAATAATCAACACTCAAATAACCATGGGCGTCGGAAGCAAAAAAAAATGTGGGTGGGTCCTCAGAAATGTTTTAATGGAGTAGATGCCAATTACATTAAGTACAAATATACCGCTTTGCTTGCTAAACGTATAGTTAGGAAAGACTAAATTACGAAAATCGCCATATCATTGAGAGTGTCAGTAGTGTAGGGGTAAGACACACAGCATCTAGTTTTTTCAGAGCTTGACACAAAACCATACTATAGTCAAGATACTACAGTAATTGTAGTATATTGTAGTATTTACTACACTTTGTTAATTAACTGTAGTAATTTACTATAGTACGGTTCAAAAACACTATAGTATTTACTAGAGTAATTTTACTATAATATACTATAGTATTTTTTTATGTGGGATAGGCCTAGGCTGCATCCGAATATGCATACTTCCCTTATAGATATTAGCCAAAAAACATGTATGGAAGCTTGTTTCCGCCACAAAATAAAACATTTTAAAAGATAATTGCGACTTTTTATCTCACAATTGTGAGTTTACATCTCGCTATTATATAATCTCGCAATTGCGAGTAGTCAGAATTGAGTTCTAAAGTCAGGATTGTGTGATATAAAAACAGAATTGCAAGTTATAAAGCCAGAACTGCAAATCCGATTCCCGTGGAGGGGCGTGGTCGTTCAGTAGATCCAACCAATGGAAATGTTCCTCCACAGGAATCGTTTTAAACTTTGGTCGTTCTGTAGATCGAATGCTCGTGCAGTCAAACACCAAAATAATATGACCACATGTATGATTTGTTTCACTCAAAATAATTGTCCACATATGAAACACCACTAAGACATAATAAATGCATTCTAGAAACCGAAAGCCAAATGGATTTTTATCATATTCTATGACAGCATCTCTCAAATTTGATTGGAACCAGGGGAGGTAACAAAGTAAATATGGTCAATTTTGATTTCATGAGGACTTTAAAGTCTATTTTGGGCAAAAAGCATAGTATAATAAAATCACTAAAACAAGTCTTCATGTTAAAAATGAATAGTAGGCTACACAAAGATTTCTAAAACTGTAAAAACTTTTTTTTTTAATAACGCATTCATTAATTATTTTTAGTGATTCACGCGCTATTTGTATGACACTATATGTGTAGACTAACAAAACAATTACGAGGTTATATTTCAGTCTGCTTATGTGGGGAAAAGACATCAAGGCAGCTTTGAAAATGCTTCCCAAGGTGTCTCTCAAGTGTTAGAAATGTCACTTCCCATTCGGTGTCCCTGTAACCCAGCACACACACACACACACACACACACACACACAACGCAAGATGCAAGCTCAATAGGTGCTGTCTGCTTTGTTCTGTAAATCCTGAGGCTGAGAGAATCAGTCATGCACAGCTGCAGTATAGAGACAGAGAGGAAACAGACAATAGCCAGTGTGTGTTTGTGTGTGTGTGTGTGTGTGTGTGTGTGTGTGTGTGTGTGTGTGTGTGTGTGTGTGTGTGTGTGTGTGTGTGTGTGTGTGTGTGTGTGTGTGTGTGTGTGTGTGTGTGTGTGTGTGTGTGTGTGTGTGTGTGTGTGTGATCAAAACCTCTGAACACAAAGCAAACCGCTACAGAACAGCTACATGTACAATTAAACGCTCACAAAGACTTTCAAAGGCAACTTTAAATTAGATGAATTATTTAAATTTTTGACGAAAAACTATTTTTTTAATCTTAGGATAAATTAAAATGCATTTTTAACTTTTTTAAAATCGTGTAGGTTAAATAAAAATGCATTTTCTATAGAGTTTTGCAGGTGTGACATCACTTTATAGGCCAAAACGCAGAAGCAAGTTAGCATTTTAGCACTTCTGGTTCCCTCGTCTCAAAGTCAATGGGGTTTTTTTGAATGGGGTTTTGGTTAAACAGCTGAAATAAGGTCTGTGGTGAACACGGGCTCAAGACACTTTTGCACGTTTTATTCTACGACATAAAATACACTCATGTAACAAGATGTTACTTGTCTTGAAAAAGGCGGTTGCTAACAATTCCCCTCCACTGCACTCACTCTCATCCCTGTGTTTCTGGCATGGGAGGTGGGTGTGCTATAGGGATGCGTGGTATACCGGTACTGGGAAAATACCGGTATATATTTTATGTCAAACGGTACAATATCATGATTTTGCTCATTTCGGTATATGCTGCTGTTCTGAAGTGCGCTACCCAAACTGACGCGAAACCGGCAAATGTGGCACCATAGAGGAACAAAATGAATACAGCAGTTGATTCTCACTCAACACGCCCAAAACGAATTAATAAAGAGAGGATTAGACGTGAAATTTGGAATTACTTTGCTTATAAAACTGCTGAAGAACCATCAAACCTTGCCAAGCATCTGTGACTTGCCATTCCTGTCTTGTATAAGACATTAAGAAATCGACAGGTGAGTGCATAATTCAAACGATCTAACTAAGTTAGACATTTATTTTCTTTTAACACTCAACTAGAGATGGGCGTATCGATATGAAGTATCGATACTGATGTGAACATCGAAAAGAATCGATACTCAAATAAAAATATAGATATTAAGGTGTTTTTTTTCTTGGTAATTTTGTTTATTTAAAGAGATTATTTTATGCATGCAATACGAATAACCTATGTTACTGAACACTTGTGTAGTATAGGACTATTTTCCTGCTCATCTGAACGCATGCAAATGCTGCAAGACAGAACCAGTCAATCCCAGAGAGAGCGTTCGGTCATGATGACGCTGTATTTAAACAGTCTACCACTGTTATCTATCTTAAGAAACCATTGATGCTTTTAGAAACGCAGCCCAGAACAATGCTCACCAGAAGACAAACAACATGTTTGAGTTATTTCCCAGTAAACAAATAGAAAATAGAAATTGTAGCCTACATAGTGCAATTACACTCTTTAAATTTAATGTTAAAAGTTGATATTGATCATGTTCTATTCTTTAACTAATTTTAATAAAAATGATGTTAAATGATAATTTTTTACTACAGTGACCATAGTTCAACTAGTATTTGTAAATGTCCATGGTTACCACTACAAGTAAACATATTTTAACCATGTGTAAACAAAAATATGATCTAAAAAGTTGCAATTAAAGCAGATTGAATGTTAAAATACTTTTCAAATATGATGTTAAGTGGGTATCTTTACCCATTTTACTGTTAGTAATGTTAATCATTTAATACATTTAATAATTAAAAAGTTTAGAAGTATCGTATCAGTATCGATATCGTTGATACTGGCCTTGAAAGTATCGGTATTGTATCGAAAACAAAATAAGTTGTATCGCCCATCCCTAGCGTCAACGCACATAAGATCGTATTGTTTAATGCCGCGTTCCAGGCAACCCGTAACCCGTGTTTTTCCAACCTTCTACCCGTGAAAGTGGACTGGAACGGCAGTCAAACCCGTGACTTCCCACCCGTGAACTCGTACTAGATCGATGTACTCCCAGTTACGAGATCTGATGTCACATAGCCCGCGAAGCAACAATGGCAGCCCTTATGGACGCGGTGTTTATGAAAGTCGTACATTAAAAAACAAATATAAGGTATTGCTCTAATGTTATTTATCCGCAAATGTTATGCATTATCAGCAGCTCTTCTAGTGTTAGCTAGTTTTCAGGCCATGGAGTGCAAGAATAAATGAATACCAAATACATTTCCAAATATGCAAATAACGTAAAATAAAAGGTATAACAGCTTCTCTTGCCTTATGCACAGTTTTTTCTCCTCCGTTTCCCTCAAATAAGCATGGTGTAAGCACCTTTGGCGATAGAAATTATTGTAAATGAGCATAATCCCCGTAAGGTTCGCCATTCTTTGTTTACATCTAGCTACCGCTCAGGCAGTTTGGTGTGACTTTGCCTGGAATGCTACAAAGTCGTGAGTCGTGGTTTGAAGTCGTAACTTACAGGCTCAAAAACCTGCCTGGAACGCAGCATAAATATCATGAAATCTCCAGCGTTCATTTCAACCAGTGATGTTTAGATTTCATAATATTTGCACGCATACTATTGCACTATTTACATTCGTGAAAGACATAAACAACTGTGTTTATGTGAATACTCACTAAAGATGGACAGTTTTGACATAATTTTGTGTGTATTTGACTAAGGAAAAACGTAATTTGGAATGCGCAAGCTTTTTAGGCTTGTGTGTTTTTTGTTGTAATGAGCACAAAGAAAACTCCCTCAAAGAGCTCATGTATTATGAAATTCTATAAAATCGCTTGCATGTTCAAATTGGCAAGATTTAAAAAGACGTGGGCAAGTGATTTCCGTCAGCTCCCGAAACAACGTCAAATGTTGAATCTGAGCGTGCAGATTGCTTTAGTACGGAGCCCGGCAGGTCACCTATAGGAGAAAAACAACAATCCGTGCGACAGTTTTGCAATCCGTTCCCTCAGTTTATAAACCGTGATCACGATTTCTTAAACTGTTCCCTCGGTTTAACAAATAATGCCCACGGATTAATAAACCGTACCCACAAATTTCCAATCCGTGAGCTCAGATTCACAATCCCTGCGCACGGGTTTGTAAAAACTTTACTCGCGGATTGATTTCAGAAGAAGAACAGCAAACTCCAGGTAGCCCAGTGTTAACCAATCTGATTGTTTTATTGTGTATTATTCATCAAATGATATTAACTGCAGTGATTCTCTATAAACGGGTGGCGGAATACAACGATTTAATAAGAATTATGTGCGTCAAAATCCTGTTTAACTGTAATAATCTTAGCACTTTATTATTATTGCCTAATAAACCTGGCATTGTGTATTATGACTGACTTTTAATTTCTTTGTTCCCTTTTCTTCTTCTAAATGCATGTAGCCCAAAAGCAACAATAGGATAATAATAATAAAAATAATAACAACAACAATTATTATTTATTGTATTTATTTTTTTAAATGTATTTATTTATCAATTATTTTTAATTTATGACTATAAATGAGGGCACTTAAAACAGTATGTTTATCATAAAATAATTAATGAATGCGTTATTTAAAAAAAAAAGTTTTTACAGTTTTAGAAATCTTTGTGTAGCCTACTATTAATTTTTAACATGAAGACTTGTTTTAGTGATTTTATTATACTATGCTTTTTGCCCAAAATAGACTTTAAAAAATACAAATAATGCCTCTCTCTCTGTGTGTCTGCCCTGAGACTGCTCTAGATTCGCCTCGAACTCGTTCATCTTCGCACGCGCTGTTACAAAACAAGTCTTCGCTGTGCATTATGGGATGACGAAGTGTTTGTTGACAGTTTGCACTTTAGCATGGCAGCTCGCGGACAAACTTGGAGTAGTGAGGAGGTGCGGAGCCTCATAGACATTTGTTCTGATGACCATATTAGGTCCCAACTTTGGAAAACTCACAAGAACAGCGAGATCTCCGCTTGAAGTGATGAGCGATGCGCGCTCGCCGTTTGCAGGGCGAGAGCGTTGTTTTCAAGCCGCATCCGCTCTTCATTATAGAAATGTATTGTTTGCATGTTGTGGTGTATACAAACAATGTAATAGATTATGGCCAGGGACAAAACCAGCCCGCGCAGTCGCAGGTTAGGAAATACACCATGGCCAATGAGTGATGTGGATGTTGTCATGTGACTGCATTTTGGTTCGTTTCAACTGGTTCGGACCAAAGCAATCAGTGCGGTGTGAAAAGGAACCAAAAAAGCTGAAAAATGCTACAATGTATAATTGTTTGCCCTTGGATTGGACCAAATGAACCGAACTAGAGATGTGAAAGCACCCAAAGACCACCAGCACTAGTGTCAGTCGCTAGTGCACCTCTTGAGATCAGGGCAGTGAGGTTTACTCGCACAGCTCTTACTAGCTGGCCTTCTTACACACAGACGGCGGGATCGGGGCGGTTACGCCACTAGCTTGTCTGGGCCCCACGCTGGCCTAGTGCCCTGGGCATGTGCCCGGTAGGCCCGTGCGTTAATGGAAGTCAATGGAAGAAAGTATGCACGAGAACTAGGAACCGATTCTGAATAAGAACCAGTTCTCAGCTAAACTTTAGTCGACGCCTCTCCACCTCACACTGGGATTTATTTTGCAATAATGACTAATCACCGGCTGATGCCTTACGTGAGTCATGCCTGTGTTTATGAACCCCTGGCTAAAAACAAACACTTAATTTCACGCCGGTAGACACACACTGTTGATTTCAGAGGATAAAGGACACAAGTACAATGGCTCCATCATTAGCTCACACACAATTGTAAATTCTCTCACAGTGGGCAGCCAGTTGAACATATGCTAAACTCTCTGCCTTAGTGCCTTTTGGTCTGGCCACACACACACGCACACACACACTCACTCTTTATCTCTGCCATCTGCTATGCTCTTTGGCCTTTGTGTGTGTGTGAGAGACACTGTGTTCGGTTGATACACACCTGGTTTAAGAGTCGGGTTGTGACTCAAACCAATCACACGCTTTCTCGCATCATTTCATTTTGTCATTTTAATAATCTTGTCGTTCTATTAATCATACTTTGAATGTGCATTTGGGAAGGACAATTTACATTTGTGTATATTTGTGTGTGTGTGTGTGTGTGTGTGTGTGTGTGGTCCACACCTTAAAGGTCATGCTAATTTGGCAAATTGTGTGTGAAACGTGCTCTTGACCGTGTATGATTATCTGAGAGGTTTGCCTTAGATGGGCACCATTTTATACCAGTCCTTCCAGAAAAATGCAGCTTTTTTTGTGATTGTTTCAGGCAAAAATCCTTGATTATGCGGCATGTTTTCTTAAAAAATGCGATGGAAAATGCGGGATATTTATGCAATTTTATGCGATGAAATTGCGGGAACTTGCAAAAACTGCGGTTTGATGAAAAAGAGAAAAAAAGCACTACATCACAGAAAGTGCTGGGAATATTTAAGTTCTCATCTTGTTTTATTGAAGACCTTAATAAACACACGGCTCAAATTTACAAAACATTGAGTCAAACAAGTTCTGTAGCTTTACAAAAGGAATATGCTACAACTTCTGAAGAAATGAATAAATAACTTCCTGTTTTACAGAGGTAGCTTTACAAAACAGACATTTGAGTGCTTCCAATGCACAAAGTGCAATCTCTTAAAAGGTTAGTTCATCCAAAAATTTAAATTCTGTCATTAATGACGTCCCCTCATGTCGTTGGACACCCGTCAGACCTCCGTTCATCTTCAGACACAAATGAAGATATTTAAGTTGAAATCTGATGGCTCAGAAAGGCCTCCATTGGCACAATGTACACTCTCAAGACCCATAAAAAGCACTAAAGACGTCGTTACAAAGTCCATCTCACTACAGTGCTTCTACAATAACTTTATGAAGCGACAATAATAGTTATTGTGCGCAAAAAAAAACTAAATAACGACTTATATAGTGATGACCGATTTCAAAACACAGCATCATGATGCTATGAATCAGTGAGTCGATTCATGATTCGGATCGCGTGTCAAACTGCTGAAATACGTGACTTTGGCGATCCAAACCGCTGAATCGACTCACTGATTCATAACGCTTCAAACCGCTGAATCGACTCACTGATTCATAACGCTTCAAACCGCTGAATCGACTCACTGATTCATAATGCTTCAAACCGCTGAATCGACTCACTGATTCATAACGCTTCAAACCGCTGAATCGACTCATTGATTCATAACGCTTCAAACCGCTGAATCGACTCACTGATTCATAACGCTTCAAACCGCTGAATCGACTCACTGATTCATAACGCTTCAAACTGCTGAATCAACTCACTGATTCATAACGCTTCAAACCGCTGAATCGACTCACTGATTCATAATGCTTCAAACCGCTGAATCGACTCACTGATTCATAACGCTTCAAACCGCTGAATAGACTCACTGATTCATAACGCTTCAAACTGCTGAATCAACTCACTGATTCATAACGCTTCAAACCGCTGAATCGACTCACTGATTCATAACGCTTCAAACCGCTGAATCGACTCATTGATTCATAACGCTTCAAACCGCTGAATCGACTCACTGATTCATAACGCTTCAAACCGCTGAATCGACTCACTGATTCATAACGCTTCAAACCGCTGAATCGACTCATTGATTCATAACGCTTCAAACCGCTGAATCGACTCACTGATTCATAACGCTTCAAACCGCTGAATCGACTCACTGATTCATAACGCTTCAAACCGCTGAATCGACTCATTGATTCATAACGCTTCAAACCGCTGAATCGACTCACTGATTCATAACGCTTCAAACCGCTGAATCGACTCACTGATTCATAACGCTTCAAACCGCTGAATCGACTCACTGATTCATAACGCTTCAAACCGCTGAATCGACTCACTGATTCATAACGCTTCAAACCGCTGAATCGACTCACTGATTCATAACGCTTCAAACCGAAACTGCTTTGCGCGTCTTTTGCTGTTATTTTTGTTGGCCAATGGGAGTTTGCGCTTCATCATGGTTTCTCTGATATCTATGGTTTCTCCACGGGGGTTTGCAGCTTTTCGATGACGTTCACGTCGGGTAATTACATCACTTCAAAACGTTCCCATGGCAACAGGGGGAAATGGCGGCTCTTGTGTGAAGTAAAGTAACATTTTTCAACTTTCTGCTAATATATATATGACTTTTTTTGCAATGAAAATGTGGGGATTATGAAATCATGCTAGCCCTGCATATTTTACACACGGAAATAGGCAATTTACGCTGGGAAAGTGAAAAAATGCAGCCCCGCATAAATATGCGGATTTTGGCTGATTATGCGTTAAAACACGCGATCGCATAATCACGTTTTTCTGGAGGGACTGAACTTATACCAAACAAATGAACTTTTTTGTATAGTTTGGGGCAAATTGTCCTCATAAATTCGCTAAGTCTAACAAAATTTCCATTTGGGGACTTTCAGGATAGTTTGGGGAGGTTTTTTCTAATAACTTAAAGAGAACAGAACATGTGTGGATGATATCACAGAAACAAGGTTTGGCAAACCTTCTCAGAACGTTCTGGGAACGTTAGGGCAACGTTCTCTAAACCTACAGGAAATATTATATTTACGTAAAGAAAAACTTTTCTGGATAATCAACCGAGAATGATAGGATGTCTATTCCGGGAACATGATAAACGTGTGTGTGGTTCTTAAAGGTCGTGCTAATTTTGCGATGAATGAACATAAAGCTTTTGGGAGCTCGGACTGTGTATGTTTGTGTCTTTCTGTTTGCTGATGTGACCGTGTTTAATTATCTGAGAGGCTTGCATGAAATTTTCTTTGCCCTTCTGTACAAAATGAATTAATTTCTGAGGTCGTATGTTGGAATAAATAGCGTGTGCGTATGATAATGCCAGTCGGTTTTCACTAATGACTCAATTAGCCTGCAGTCTCTTATCATAATGGGATCAGCGTAGAGAGATTGTCCGGGAAACAAAGAATTCCCAGGGAAAATCTCACAAAGCCTGTCAAGAACATATCCGGGGTCATATTTCATGGCAAAAACATATAACAATAAGTGATTGTACTTTGCTTAAAGACAATAAAGACCGTTTTTTGGGCCATTAAGATATTTTGGAATTGAGATTTTTATTATAATTAAGCAGATCCAAATTCATCCAAATTCTCAAAGTGTTGTTTTAGTATTATTATAGTTATGTATTTATTAATATTTTGAATTAATATTTATTTTTCATTTAAATTTTTGTTTAATTTGTGCTTTTGTCAATTTGATTATTGAACACTTATTTATTGAAGAGGAAGATGAAGACTACTTTGAATTTCGTTTTTAAAAAAACATTTCTATTAGTATTTAGCTTTAATTTATTTTAGTACTTAAACTTATTTTAATTAAATTAGGTGCCCAGGCAACATTTGCAATTTTTGTTTATGTTAATTTTTCGGTTAAGAATTTTTTTTATTTTTTTTAACTTTTTCATCAAATATTAATATTTTATTTTTGGTTCAGCTTCATTTTATATTGTCAATACATAATGCAAAAAACATAACAACAGGCATAACATTATGACCAGTGAAGTGAATAACACTGATCTCTTCATCTCCTGTTAGTGGGTGGGATATATTAGGCTGCAAGTGAACATTTTGTCCTCAGAGTTGATGTGTTAGAAGCAGGAAAAATGGGCAAGCTGTAAGGATTTGAGCGAGTTTGACAAGGGCCAGATTGTGATGGTCAGAGCATCTCCAAAACTGCAGCTCTTGTGGGGTGTTCCCGGTCTGCAGTGGTCAGTCTCTATCAAAAGTGCTCCGAGGAAGGAACAGTGGAGAACCGGCCACAGGGTCATGGGCAGCCGAGGCTCATTGATGCTCGTGTGGAGCGAAGGCTGGCCCGTGTGGTCCGATCAAACAGACGAGCTACTGGAGCTCACACTGCTCCAGAAGTTAATGCTGGTTCTGATAGAAAGGGGTCAGAATACACAGAGCATCTCTGTTTGTTGCGTATGAGGCGGCACAGCCGCTGACCAGTCAGGGCGCCCATGCTGACCCCTGTCCACCACATCAGAACCGGACCATGGAGCAGTGGAAGAAGGTGGTAAATCATGTTTTTGGATGGCCGTGTGCATCGCTTACCTGGAGAACACAAGTCCGATCCATGGAGGCCCCACCTCGCAACTTACAGGACTTAAAGGATCTGCTGCTAACATCTTGGTGCCAGATACCACAGCACACCTTCAGGGGTCTAGAGAAGTCCATGCCTCGAGTCGGGTCAGCAAAAGGGCGACCAACACAATATTAGGCATAATGTTATGCCTGAGCAGTGTGTATATATATAGCATTTGTTGTACTGCTTTTAATTCATGTAGTGCATTTTATTTAATATATTTATCAAATCACCATTGAGAATGTGAATTCTGCAAAAAAATATGTAAATAAAAATAAAAGCTTCCACTAATGAGATTTTTGGGATGGTGAAATATGCTTAATTTCCAAGAAAATAATGTCCTGATGCCAAAAATCTTAATGGTCTTAAAATAGAAAGTGATTTTCTGGTGAAACGACCCGCACCCCAGCGAGGAAGGATTGACCAAATTCTAGCGACAGAGAAAAAGCGAGACAGAGACACACTCGGGTCATTATCAGTCCATCAGCCAGCTGTCTCCAACAATATTCACCATATTCACCTTCATTTCGTCTGTCTGTCGCCCACCTGTCTTCCCGCTGTAGCCGGGCCCGTCTCTCCCCCGCTAATGAATAGGTCCAGTCCAATAATGGACTCTTTAGAAAATGCTGTCAGTGTGAAGAGCTGTTTGGGTGTGACCCTGCAGGGCACAGAAAAGGAGCCCCCGTGTATCCGAAGAGTGCTTTCACATTTAATCCATTCATTAAGCACGGAATGGTGTAATTATGTTGTGTGTTAACCACGAATGAAGATCAGACACTGTGTGTGTGTGTGTGTGTGCGTGTGTGTGTGTCGAGAGAGACGTTTGTTTCTGGTGCTGCGCAGGAAACAACACAGACGGTCATGAATATATAATAATGTTTATTGTTATTAAAAGATCAGGCTTACATGGGAAATGTCTGTGGATGGGAATAATCCAACACAAACATTCCAGCTTTCAAGGTTCAGGGAGGAATTTGCTGAGAACTAATGGATAATGTTGTTTATTTGTGCATGCATTGTTTAGTACTAAAGGAATTGTGTAAATTGGAAATTATTTGTGTGCCAACCCCAGCCTGGCTCCGCCCTTTCTACCTACATCCGCTCAATCTTCATTTTCCTTCAGTACTCCGTCTGGGATTGCGGTATATTCTCTGGGTTTCTCCGGTCAAATTTGAACCAATCAGCGAACAGAGGGAGTGGCTGAGAGTGATGGCGTTGATGTCGTGTGCTAGTATGAGATGACATGCCACGAACAAATGTTTGCGATTGGTAAAGGCAGATCCAGAGCGGCTCTGGGCAGATCCAATAGTTTTAAACTTCATCAGAGTTCCCGCCTTCAAGGATGTGAACGCTTGTCAATGGAGAGTGGCCAGACTCTCTGAACCAGGGTTTTTCCTATACATTTAAATATTTTTGGCAGCCGCCAAAACACATTTTTGTCCCGCCAAAGCCTTATTTGATCAGTTATTCAGTCCTTCCAGAAAAACGTGATTATGCGATCGCATGATTTAATGCATAATCAGCCAAAGTCCGCATATTTATGCGGGTGCCGCATTTTTTCAAATACGCCGCACTTTCGCCGCATAAATTGCCTATTTCCGCGTGCAAAATATGCGGGGCTAGCATGATTTCATAATCCCCGCATTTTCGTTGCAAAAAAGTCATCCATAATTATGGATGCTTGAACAAATTATGAATAATTTTTTATAAGTATGCAGTGTCATAACTACATCTCTGACATTTATAACAAACCAAACAGTTTGAAAATCGGTAGAACATTGAGCAAGTTATGGTTATTTAAAAAGTGCACGCACCATTAAAACAATGATAGGAGTGAACGAGCTGCCTGTGACAAGATGGCCGCCAGGTGCGGACGTCGTCCTCCATTGGCCAGCAGCACGGACGAGACATCTAGCCTTTATTATGGATATCTATGTGTTGAACACCCTGTTCTGATGACGCAAGAGTTGCAACTACGGAAGCTGAGCAGGCCATTCTTTGTGTTATTTTTGAAGAACTTGCATAGCCTGATGAAATAGATATAATATCGATATATATGCAATCACTGCCCTTGCCGTCCAGAATAAAAGAGAACATCCCCTTTCCATTTAATGAACTTTTTATCTCCTGGTAATCAATTCTAATTTAACCCCTTAACGGTCACCCCCCTTTTTGAGAATACACATGAAAATGCACTATCCAAACTTAAAGGGCTGTAATTCAAGAATGCTTCGGAATATAGACCAAATATATAATTGGAATAGAGCAATTCAAAATATGAAAGCATGAAAAAGTTATGGAAGTTACTGTAATATTTTTTTATTTTATATAAAATATTTATTTTACAAAAAAAATTTAATCTGAAATTACTACAAAATCAAAGCCATATGTCTAACCAAGTTGTGTTCCAAATTTGAAGTTGATATCACAAAAATTAAAGTTCCCATGAGATTTTGTTTAGGCGCTGTACCAAACATAGCCACCGGGTGTCATTGAAATTTCATTGATTGTTTTTTTTTATGCATTTTCCTGTAAATTTCTGCCCAAATGTCACTTCCATCACAAATATGGAACCTTGAGACTCAGACCTTTCCAACAATATGTGTTTTGTCAAGATTAGAAAAGATTTTGATTATAAAGTAGTTAAAATAAATGTTGGAATATGAAACATGACACCGCCCACTAGGGGAGGAGCCCGCTAGAAGAATTTAAAGTACCATTTCCATGGTAACGCAACGTCCAATTTCAAAACGGTTTTCACAGGATGAATTTTGAGTTTGTAAGCTTTCGAATGATACCTAATTTATGATAATTACTCAAATATATGATGAGAAAAAAAGGCGATCAAAAAAAGAGTCAGTGGGACGGTGACAGTTAAGAGGTTAAATCATTTTATTTCTAGTTCTTACTTTTTTTAATAACTTTTCTCATTTTTATGTAAAGCACTTATTACCATTATGTATGAAATTTGGTATATAAATAAACCTGCCTTGCAATGAAGCTAAAATATAAACAACTACATGATCATGTTGATATGCTATATTTTTACTATAAAACCCTTTTCCAGACAATCACGTCTTCTCATATCTTCAATTGTTGCGTTAACGCTGCAGCGGACACATTTGTAAACGACTTTACTTGGACCCATTGTGCAAGCTGTCTCTTCTTAATACAGCGTGGTTTATATACAGTGAGGAAAATAAGTATTTGAACACCTGAGAAAATCAATGTTAATATTTGGTACAGTAGCCTTTGTTTGCAATTACAGAGGTCAAACGTTTCCTGTAGTTTTTCAGCAGGTTTGCACTGCAGGAGGGATTTTGGCCCACTCCTCCACACAGATCTTCTCTAGATCAGTCAGGTTTCTGGCCTGTCGCTGAGAAACACGGAGTTTGAGCTCCTCTAAAGATTCTCTATTGGGTTTAGGTCTGGAGACTGGATAGGCCACGCCAGAACCTTGATATGCTTCTTACAGAGCCACTCCTTGGTTATCCTGGCTGTGTGCTTCGGGTCATTGTCATGTTGGAAGACCCAGCCTCGACCCATCTTCAATGCTCTAACTGAGGGAAGGAGGTTGTTCCCCAAAATCCCACAATACATGGCCCCGGTCATCCTCTCCTTAATACAGTGCAGTCGCCCTGTCCCATGTGCAGAAAAACACCCCCAAAGCATGATGCTACCCCCCCCCCCCCATGCTTCACAGTAGGGATGGTGTTCTTGGGATGGTACTCATCATTCTTCTTCCTCCAAACACGTTTAGTGGAATTATGAGCAAAAAGTTCTAGTTTGGTCTCATCTGACCACATGACTTTCTCCCATGACTCCTCTGGATCATCCAAATGGTCATTGGCAAACTTAAGACGGGCCTTGACATGTGCTGGTTTAAGCAGGGGAACCTTCCGTGCCATGCATGATTTCAAACCATGACGTCTTAGTGTATTACCAACAGTAACCTTGGAAACGGTGGTCCCAGCTCTTTTCAGGTCATTGACCAGCTCCTCCCGTGTAGTTCTGGGCTGATTTCTCACCTTTCTTAGGATCATTGAGACCCCACGAGGTGAGATCTTGCATGGAGCCCCAGTCCGAGGGAGATTGACAGTCATGTTTAGCTTCTTCCATTTTCTAATGATTGCTCCAACAGTGGACCTTTTTTCACCAAGCTGCTTGGCAATTTCCAGCCTTGTGGAAGTGTACAATTTTGTCTCTAGTGTCTTTGGACAGCTCTTTGGTCTTGGCCATGTTAGTAGTTGGATTCTCACTGATTGTATGGGGTGGACAGGTGTCTTTATGCAGCTAACGACCTCAAACAGGTGCATCTAATTTAGGATAATAAATGGAGTGGAGGTGGACATTTTAAAGGCAGACTAACAGGTCTTTGAGGGTCAGAATTCTAGCTGATAGACAGGTGTTCAAATACGTATTTGCAGCTGTATCATACAAATAAATAGTTAAAAAATCATATATTGTGATTTCTGGATTTTTTTTTTAGATTGTCTCTCCCAGTGGACATGCACCTACGATGACAATTTCAGACCCCTCCATGATTTCCAAGTGGGAGAACTTGCAAAATAGCAGGGTGTTCAAATACTTATTTTCCTCACTGTACATGTTGCTGCTGATTGGGCTGACATTTTTGACACACCCACCAAACAAGAGAAAACGCATCTCAAACCCGTTGCACAACGTTTCCAGGAAACATGTAATAAACAGTAGTAAAACGTTGTGCCCCGGTTTGAGCTTTGAACGTGCCCCAGGGCTCCAGATTCTCTGTCAAGTGTTTTACTGGGTAGAAGTAGAGATGAACTGGGTGTTAACACCTTAAAGGCACAGTTTGCTCAAAAGTGAAAAATTATGTTTTTTGCACATTGAGTTTAATTTTTTGTTGGACTTTTATTTTGAAATGCCATGTCTTAAAGTCTTCTATTTTGAAAGTGTGTCCTTTTGTTGTGAATCAATTAACTTGCATATTGCCCTCAGGGTTGCTATGTTCTTTGTTGTGTGTTAAATGTATGATTTCTCAACCGTTTGGTAAGTCATGTTGCATTGCAGTCATGTTGAATATTCAGATGTTTTTACAGAGGCTATTTTGAACAATGTTTCTTCATGTTTGCTGTTGTTTTCATATCTGAATTGGAGTTTAGCTATCATATTACATGCCTTTAAAATCACAGTTTACCTTAAGGTTGCAAAGGGGCTGAAAAAATCCAGAAAATTTCAGAACAAATCCTGGAAATTTTCTGGAAACTTTTCAACCCATTTCTTTCGCTCGTGTTTTGACGTGTCACAGCAGGTTTGATGTTAGCGATGTAAAGCGCCATTGGTTATTCTGTGTCTCATTATTGACTGCAAACCTCCTGGTTGTGTCGTCTTCATGCTCCATTTTTTACTTGAGTGTGATTTTTATATATTTTTATCCCTTTAATTTGAAAATGATCAGCTTATCATGACTGACTGCAAACCCTTTTCAGTACTGCTATCATGGGTGGTGCATTTCAACACAGGATTTGACCAATCAGGGAGCAAAGAATCTCAGAGTGGGCGGGGTCTATATAACACTAATGGAACATGAGCAGTGATTTCATTAACCCAGGACAGATTGCATTAACCCAGGACAGATTTTATTATCTTAACAGCATTAAAGACATAGGACGGGGGTCTCTTTCAATCTCTGCCTCTGTTCTCTGAAGAAAAACCCTTTCCGTCAGTTTATGCCATCGGGGTTTGGTACGGTTTGACAGTGAAAGAAAGAGTGATTAGCACAAATAGGGCACAAAAATAGGGCTTATATCTGAATTTTAAAAAAGTTTTTCATTAGAAAATGATGATTGTTTACCTCAGGAAGTATCTAAATATTTTGTAATATAATATATTTAATTAAATAGGGCACTCTTTAAAAAAACAACAACTTTATTCTTGAAAAAATACCTCAGGAGGTTACAATAAAAATGCGTTAATATTTTTATTCATTATTTGAAATATTTTATATATTTAAAATAGATATTTTTAAATATATATAGCCTATATAAAATGATATTAAATAATTTAACATTCTATTTTATTATCTTTATTGCTTTAAGAAAAGCCACTTGACAGTTCATTGTAAACAATTAATGGAAAGTGCCCCATAACTCTCATTAACAAACATAATCGTCTTGTTTAACCTCTTGTTTTTACAAATATGGATGTGAATCATCTACAGCGTTTCTCGGGTGTGAATGCTTCCCTCCAGACAGCTGCGTGTTAAAGGGTTAAATATGGTTTTAATTGTGATGCTAATGTGCTCTGAGATGGGAGACGTTATTACGCCCTCGGGGACGGGGAGATTGAGGGAGGATGGAGGAACGAAGAAGAGGAGCAGAGCGATCCGAGGCGGGAGGGATCCGGTTGGGGTATTTTAATGAGTGCACCTGAAATAAACAAAGAGATATGAGATTTGTCCATGACATGCGTGCAATATCCCCTTATGCCAACAATGTCAGGGACTCTCTGTGAGCATTCAGGGCACGGACTCCGACTGGTGACTTCCGTATTATCGGGCAGGAGTGAACCTGGATGCCACCTGGGCTCAAATCCGAGCTGTCGGAGGGTCTTATCAGCTCCTGGCAGCCGCTAATCAATAATCTGATAGCGTTTCTGACATGATTGCGTCTAAATCTGGGCCAATCTCCCTCTCTTTTTGTTAGACAGGGCAAACACTGTGTTTTTGAATGTTGATGTCTGCAATGGGGGATTTTGGGTTTACCCTACTGTTTGTTTTATGGGTTTTGGCAGCATTGTGGCAAATCCAAAGCCAAGGAAAACTGGATGGATTAGGAGCGAATTCTGGCTCGCTGTGGTCCAGATGTGTTTGGGATCGGTTGGTCGGGGAGCCTCTGCAAGATGTTGGGCAATTTTTGAGAAAATTAGAAATGAGAGGGTTTTGTTGACCTCATTTCTGCAGATGTAGAGTTCCACCCTGATACGGACACATTCCTCCTTGTGGTCTTCTCAGCAGAGAACGGTCTCATTTTCACTCCGTTTGTGCACTGCTTAAGCTATTAGCGTGCCATTAAAGAAGGGAATTTGGAGATAAAAATCGAGGGATTTAAGCTATAGGAATCTTAAAGGACAACTCCGGTGAAAAATGAACCTAGGGGTAATTAACACATGGTTACCGAGTAGGGATGCACCGATACCGATACCAGTACTCGGGTGTCGGTCCGATACTGTTGTGAAGTACTCGTACTCGTAAAACTACCCCGATACAACCGCCCCCGATACCACTTTATGGCAACGCATCTTCGGATGCGGAGCCGCGCGGAAAGTTACATAATTCGCCGTGCACACCCGCACACCGCCACGCCAAGTGCAAAGGTGTCTCGTGCTCTCAAAGCGCACGACTGCCATAATATGGCTTCATTTTTGCCGTGCTCACCCGAGCGCTAGTGCGGACGCGGCGAGTATAAACCCATCTTAACCGCTCGTGAGGCAGAGACCGCTCGCTAGTGATGCTGAAAGTGAAGGGCTGTTTAGTAGGGATGTGCGCAATGACTAGCCTAACCCCGGTAGTATAACAAGCCTAAGCAAGCTTAATTGTTATACTAGTTTGACATGACATGGAAGAAAATGGAAAAGTTTTGTGTAAGCTTTCAAAATCCTCCTTCACCCGAGTGGAGATTTATCTGAAGCCTCCGCGAGCGCCAGAGAAAACCAACGCATGCAAAACCTGAGGTAAAATTAAATTATTTTGTTTTGCTGCATTTATACACTTTTCAAAATAATATATTATTACTATTTCAAGATATAACATTTGCACGACAGTAATTTAAACATAGCCTTTGTAAAAGAAATATATATTTAAAGCAAAACCTTAAATGTGCCCAAAAAATGTAAACGACTAGTATTTTCCAAGTCGTCTTGCAGCAGCACTAACGTTTAATCGACTAGTCTCGCACATCCATAGCTCAGTGTCACACATTGTAGATGAAACAGAAACCGGCTCATAGCTGATAATGCAGAGAAGCTTCTTTTCATCAAAAAGAACCAGCCTCTCAGTTTTCCGAAAAGGGCTGTATGGCTATGATAACGTATAATAATTGAATTCAGTTGTTCTGCTACTGGTGTGTGGTACTGGAATCCACTGAATGTTACAGGTTACATTTATGTGAAATTTGTTCAGGAAAACACCAAGTTGAATGTTAAAATGTCAGCAACACCATCAATTTGTGTATTTACTTTGTTACAGTCAGAAAGTGAAAAACATCTGATGAAAATAAAACATTGTTAGAAGAACTGTAATGGTATTATTAAGTACTCGTATCAGTACTCGGTATCGGCAAGTACCCAAATGTAAGTACTTGTACTTGGTCTGAAAAAAAAGTGGCATCGGTGCATCCCTATTACCGAGTAGATCGTTCTCTGGGATGCGTTTTCATGAAAATCGAATGTAAAGAGTTTTATCTCTAAAAACAGATTCGCTTATAACGCTAGTATATGGGGTATAAAATAAGTTAAATTAAATGGCTGGTTAATACCACTAACAAGGCTCAAAATAGCCTCACACTAACACGGTAGCATAATGAGGGTCCCTACATGCAAACCGAAGCATTGAGAACTTTGTAAGTGTACAAACAGTTTAATAAGAATACTTTATAAACAGTCCCTCCAGAAAAACGTGATTATGCGATCGCATGATTTAATGCATAATCAGCCAAAGTATGCATATTTATGCGGGGGCCGCATTTTTTCAAATACGCCGCACTTTCGCTGCGTAAATTGCCTATTTCCGCGTGCAAAATATGCGGGGCTAGCATGATTTCATAATCCCCCGCATTTTCGTTGCAAAAAAGTCATATATATATTAGCAGAAAGTTGAAAAATTTCATTTACTTCACACAAGAGCCGCCATTTCCCCCTATTCCAATGGGAACGTTTTGAAGTAACGTAATCACCCGACGTGAATGTCATCGAAAAGCTGCAAACCCCGTGGAGAAACCATAGAAACCAGTGAAACCATGATGAAGCGCAAACTCCCATTTGCCAACAAAAATAACAGCAAAAGACGGTTCAGTGGTTCGGATCGCCAAAGTCACGTATTTCAGCAGTTTGACACGCGATCCGAATCATGAATCGACTCACTGATTCATAACGCTTCGAAGCTTCATGATGCATTGTTTTGAAATCGGTCCAAATTGAGCCATGTGTTTATTAAGGTCTTCAATAAAACCAGATGAGAACTTAAATATTCAATTAAAAAGATTAGCTTTTTTTCTCTTTTTCATCAAACCGCAGTTTTTGCAAGTTTTATAGCATAAAATTGCATAAATATCCCGCATTTTCCATCGCATTTTTTAAGAAAACGTGCCGCATATTCAAGGATTTTTGCCCTCAACAATCACAAAAAAAGCCACATTTTTCTGGAAGGACTGTATAAAGACAGTGCATTACGCGTATACAGACAGGAGCCATCTTGGAAAACAGTCTCGACGAGTCGAGCCACGGTTGAATAATCCGCCATCTCTTTAGTGTGTATCCTTTGGAAGCACTAGTCTCTGTTGCGTTCAGTTTTTTATTTATTTATTTATTGTTTTTATTTATTTATTTTCTCTGTTGCGTTCAGTGCTGTCTTCCGGTAACAACGGACCATATGAGATTCCAAGTCACAGTTCAGCACAGCGCTCGTGGCTCGACTCGTCGAGACTGTTTTCCAAGATGGCTCCTGTCTGTATACGCGTAATGTTCTGTCTTTATAAAGTATCTTCTTATTAAACTGTTTGTACACTTACAAAGTTCTCAATGCTTGGGTTTGCATGTAGGGACCCTCATTATGCTACCGTGTTAGTGTGAGGCTATTTTGAGCCTTGTTAGTGGCATTAACCAGCCATTTAATTTGACTTATTCTATGCCCCATATACTAGCGTTATAAGCGAATCTGTTTTTAGAGATTTTCGATTTTAATGAAAACGCAATTACCCCTAGGTTCATTTTTCACCGGAGTTGTCCTTTAAGTGTTCTGTACCTCTTAAAACCTTTGGGAACAGGCCTGAATTTGTCTTCAAATGTGCTTTTTTTTTACCGCCAAGGTGCCACTGCTGGTGCCAGAGCCGAATCTGGAACAATTTTGCATGGGCAGGAAAAAACCCTGATGGTCTTAAACCAGGAACTGGCACGTTAGAGGTTGGGAGGTGGGACGATATCCAAAACAAGTTCTCCGAACAACCCATTCTGGCACGACTAGCTGCATAGCAAACTACTGTGAAACAAAACTAAATCAATGTTACTCGCTAGGGCTGTGTGATATTGAAGAAATATGCGATATCCTTTGTAAATAATGCGATATGCGATACGATATTGCTTTAAATGTGTAAAATCTATTTCTTTCCCCAACTGATATCTTCACTTAAAGCATAACCGACTGTGTTTACATGAATACTCATCAAGACAGCCATTTCGTCATAACTGTGTGTGTATTTGACAGTTCGAGTGTGTAACAAGACACAAAGAAAAGAATGGCTTGTGCGCACGTTTCGGTGTGTGTGTCTCAGACAGTGCGAGACTGCATGGAGTTGTTTTTCCGCAAGTTATTGCGTTTAATAACTCTTTTTAACGTCAACCTAAAACTTACACTTTCCACAATGTTGAAGTAGCCTATTAAAATCATTCAGATATTGCATGCCATTGCGATATGCATATTGCGATATGTACATTTGCGATATTTCGATATATTGCGCATCCCTATTACTCACCTGTCGAGAAGAAATAAAGTAACCTCGGCCATCGCTCCTTGAGTTCTCTCCAGCGCTGGAAAGCTGATCGTAAGCCTCCTTTTGTTCCACATGTGTTCTGCCATCTCTCTTTCTGTCATCGCTCGGCTAATGTCCGTCCTGTGTGTCGTGTAGGGCTGAAACTAACGATTATTTTAATAATCGATTAATCGGTCGATTATTTTTTCGATTAATCGGATTTTTAAAAAGCATGAATTTCCAATCCTTTATTCAAAAACAGAACTGGCAGTGCAAATTCACAGTGCAAAAAATCTTCAGAAAGTGCACAGGTTGCTACAAAAAATCTATAAATCTTTTTTTTTTTTTTATAAAGAAAAATACTAATCAGAAAACTTAACAGGATGTTAGAACTTGTTCTCTACACCACACTCACAAACAAAATTGAATGGGTTTAGTTAAATTGTAATGCATTAAGAATTTCTCTAAAATGTCCAAACCCATTATATACTCCTGGAGAAAACATCTACTGTATTAACCTATTAATATGACTGATATTAAAGTTTAAACATGCAATACAGACACAGATTTAACTGCTGTGACATATAAACAGATATTATGTAACAATTCAATAAAACTCCTCCTCCTAAAGAAGAACACAATGTCTTATTTTCAATGACATTCTTTATAACAACTTGCATACAACATTCCTTATAGCATGGGCGTCGGAACCATTGTATGTGGGTGGGACAAGACCCACCCACTTTTTACGATCAATGATATAGGACCCACTCACTTTTATTGTCTCTAACATTCAGCACATGTGTGTTTACCTACCCCTAATCGATAAACACTTATTATTAAACACATGTTAGACGCTTTATTTCCACTTTTCTAACATTTTCTTCATTTTTATTGAAAATAAATGCCTTTCCGATCTGATTTGTGATGGGAAAAGGGAGAAGATAGAATTCGGCGAAAGGCGGACTCGAACCGCGGGTCAATTTGTGTCAAAATTAGACGCTGTGCACCTTACCCCTACACTACTGCTGCTTTCAATGATAAGGCGATTTCCGTAATTTTGTCTTTTCGAACGATACCTTTAGCAAGGACCCACCCACATTTTTTTTGCTTCCGACGCTCATGCCTTATAGATTAAATATGGATGAAATAATTAATGTATAATAAATATAATGAATCCTTATTAGAACTAAAGAGGTGATTTTCTCTGTCTTTTGTTGTTTGATTAATATTAAGAGCACAAATGGAAGCAGGTTAATGGACTGCTGTCACTTTAAGACCGAAAGCTGACCGAAAATGACAATAGATATTAGTCATAGTTTTTGTCATTCAAAGCCGGTTTTGATTTTCGTCTCGTTTTTGTCTGTGAAAAATGTGATTAAAATATTGACAAATTATTTGTCAACGAAATGAACATGGCAACAGATTGAAAAATTAATGGGCCAAAAAAGGCAAGTGAATAAAAACGTCTTGCAAACTATAGCACCCCTGCTTTACTGCTGTTATTGACATATACGTCTTATTGAGGGGCACTTGCGACACATCGAATCGATAATGAAATTAGTTGCCAACTCTTTTAATTATCAAATTTTATCGATTTTATCGATTCGTTGTTGCAGCCCTAGTGTTGTGTCTTCTGAATAATGACGTGCACTGAGCGCTCTCTTCTCCTCGTCATTAGTAGACACGCTCCTTACTGCTGATTGGCTATACGTTTGTTTTGGTACTCGGCCCAAGACACTTTTCTAAAGCATTTTTGAAATATCACTTACCCCACCTTTAATGCCTCAGACCACAGAAAAATCTGATTAGATAATCTCAAGATAATCGGGACTTTACCTACACTCTAAAAAAAAAAAGGTTCTATTTGGCACCAAAAATGGTTCTTGGCTCGTAATCATAGGGGAACCTTTTTTAGTGCTATATAGCACCAATTTTGGTGCTTCAGTGGTTCTTAGGCCATCATGTTGACATACAAAACATCAAACTAAAGTTGTGGGTGTCAAACAAAACTCCTCCTCCTCTGTGCTCATGGTAAGGAACTTTCCCAGCTAAAGGCTCCCACTCACTACAAGATAATTGGGATGATTTTGGGCCCAATTCTCCCATTCTGACAATCCTACACTCTAAAAAAAAAAGGTTCTATATGGCACCAAAAATGGTTCTTCGTCGTAATCATAGGGGAACCACTTTTGGTGCTATAAAGCACCATATCTTAACATGGTCTATATATGGTAGCGGTGCTATATAGCGGTTCTTCAGAGGTTCTTCACCGGTTCTTTGACTAAGGTGCTATATAGCACCAATTTTGGTGCTTCAGTGGTTCTTCAGCGGTTCTTCAGAGGTTCTTCACCAGTTCTTTGACTAAGGTGCTATATAGCACCAATTTTGGTGCTTCAGTGGTTCTTCAGTGGTTCTTCAGTGGTTCTTCAGAGGTTCTTCAGAGGTTCTTCACCAGTTCTTTGACTAAGGTGCTATATAGCACCAATTTTGGTGCTTCAGTGGTTCTTCAGCGGTTCTTCAGAGATTCTTCACCGGTTCTTTGACTAAGGTGCTATATAGCACCAATTTTGGTGCTTCAGTGGTTCTTCAGCGGTTCTTCAGAGGTTCTTCACCAGTTCTTTGACTAAGGTGCTATATAGCATCAATTTTGGTGCTTCAGTGGTTCTTCAGTGGTTCTTCAGAGGTTCTTCAGAGGTTCTTCACCGGTTCTTCACCGGTTCTTTGACTAAGGTGCTATATAGCACCAATTTTGGTGCTTCAGTGGTTCTTCAGCGGTTCTTCACCAGTTCTTTGACTAAGGTGCTATATAGCACCAATTTTGGTGCTTCAGTGGTTCTTCAGTGGTTCTTCAGTGGTTCTTCAGCGGTTCTTCAGAGGTTCTTCACCAGTTCTTTGACTAAGGTGCTATATAGCACCAATTTTGGTGCTTCAGTGGTTCTTCAGTGGTTCTTCAGAGGTTCTTCAGAGGTTCTTCACCAGTTCTTTGACTAAGGTGCTATATAGCACCAATTTTGGTGCTTCAGTGGTTCTTCAGTGGTTCTTCAGCGGTTCTTCAGAGATTCTTCACCGGTTCTTTGACTAAGGTGCTATATAGCACCAATTTTGGTGCTTCAGTGGTTCTTCAGCGGTTCTTCAGAGGTTCTTCACCAGTTCTTTGACTAAGGTGCTATATAGCACCAATTTTGGTGCTTCAGTGGTTCTTCAGTGGTTCTTCAGAGGTTCTTCAGAGGTTCTTCACCGGTTCTTCACCGGTTCTTTGACTAAGGTGCTATATAGCACCAATTTTGGTGCTTCAGTGGTTCTTCAGTGGTTCTTCAGTGGTTCTTCAGAGGTTCTTCACCAGTTCTTTGACTAAGGTGCTATATAGCACCAATTTTGGTGCTTCAGTGGTTCTTCAGTGGTTCTTCAGAGGTTCTTCAGAGGTTCTTCACCGGTTCTTGACTAAGGTGCTATATAGCACCGCTACCATATATAGACCATGTTAAGATATGGTGCTTTATAGCACCAAAAGTGGTTCCCCTATGATTACGACGAAGAACCATTTTTGGTGCCATATAGAACCTTTTTTTTTTAGAGTGTAGGATTGTCAGAATGGGAGAATCGGGCCCAAAATCATCCCAATTATCTTGTAGTGAGTGGGAGCCTTTAGCTGGGAAAGTTCCTTACCATGAGCACAGAGGAGGAGGAGTTTTGTTTGACACCCACAACTTTAGTTTGATGTTTTGTATGTCAACATGATGGCCTAAGTGGGCGTTTCTTGGCCAGAATAAGCAGCAATGTGTTAATGGTGGTCCAGTGGGTTAAACCATGGAACTGATATGCAGAAGGTTGCTGGTTCGATCCCAGCGCTCACCACCAGTGTGTCCTTGAGCAAGGCACTTTACTCCATGTTGCTCCAGGGGGATTGTCCCTGTAACAAGGGCACTGTAAGTCGCTTTGGATAAAAGCGTCTGCCAAATGCATAAATGTAAATGTTAATATTTCTACTGATGGTCTAATGCAGGGGTGTCTAATCCTGATCCTGGAGGGCCACTGTCCTGCAAAATTTATCTCCAACCCCAATGAAACACACCTGAACCAGCTAATCAAGGTCTTATTAGGCATACTAGAAACTTCCAGACAGGTGTTGAGGCAAGTAAGAGCTAAACTCTGCAGGACAGTGGCCGAGTTTGGACACCCCTATGTCTGAGACTCTGGACAGCTGTGCTTCACCAATCCCAGTTCAGGACAGATTGATGAAGCTGTATTCAATGGTCCTCGGTCATAATGCAATTTCTGCCGCCGCACAGAGCAATTGACTAGGCCACATCTCGCCTGAGGAGAACGATCAGGAAATGGCTTTAATGCTCGTGTTTTCAGGGTTTCCGCAGACACATTTTCTCAGATCTATGTCTTGTTTCCCGAGAGACACAGATGTGATGAAACCACCATTCAGGTGCCAACGGACAGTATTTCAATCCATTTATCAGTTTAAAATGAAACCAAGAATAGATTGGAAAACATCAGCCACTGATGAGCAACGTCTATCTTTGTTTCTATGTTTTCGACAGCTTTAGTGTTTCACAATCAGCCAGACAGAAACTTTTTGTGACTGCGAGTTCCTGCTTTATGTGTACAGACTTGTATTAACAAGTTTGTCAGCTGCGTTACGTCAGTGAAAGTGTGAAACATCCAGCAAATTCCCTGTGAAAATGTTTAGATCATCAAATTCTACCAATTAATAGTGACGGATCATTCTTCTGAACCGATTTTTTTGAGTGATTCAATAAGCATTATTCATATGCTTCAATAAAAACTAGGGCTGGGCAATCGATTAATCACATCCAAAATAAAAGATAAATATATAGATATGCAAAAATTTCTTTAAAACATTCATGGAGTGTGTATAAAGAAATATTTGCATGTATATATTTGTAACATTTCTTATCACTCTAAAAAAAAAAAGGTGGTTCTTGGCTCGTAAGAGGAACCATGTTTGGTGCGATATAGCAGCATATCTTTAAAGGTGCTCTACAGAACCTTTGTCAAATGGTGCTATGTAGAACCCATAAGAGGTGCCATATCGCATTTTATTTATTCATCAAAAATGGTGCTAAACAGCACCAACAGTGGTTCTTTGGCTTGTAAAGAACCTGTAAAGGGACTTAAAAGGTTCTTTGAACGGCAGTGGTGCTATATAGTACCTAAAACACCCCAAAGAACCGCTGAAGAACCATACAGGGGCTTAACAGGTTCTGTATACAGTAGCTGTGCTATATAGCACCTCAGTCATCCCAAAAATCCAGTGAAGAACCAAGATTGAAGAACCGGTGAACCACTGAAGAACCAGTGAAGAACCATCCCAGGGCTTAACAGGTTCTGTATACAGTAGCGGTGCTATATAGCACCTCAGTCATCCCAAAGAACCAGTGAAGAACCAAGATTGAAGAACCGGTGAAGCACTGAAGAACCAGTGAAGAACCAAGATTGAAGAACCGATGAACTGCTGCAGAACCATACCAGGGCTTAACAGGTTCTGTATACAGTAGCGGTACTATATAGCACCTCAGTCATCCCAAAGAACCAGTGAAGAACCAAGATTGAAGAACCGGTGAACCACTGAAGAACCAGTGAAGAACCAAGATTGAAGAACCGGTGAACCGCTGAAGAACCATACAGGGGCTTAACAGGTTCTGTATACAGTAGCGGTGCTATATAGCACCTCAGTCATCCCAAAGAACCAGTGAAGAACCAAGATTGAAGAACTGGTTGGTAAACCACTGAAGAACTTGTGAAGAACCAAAATTGAAGAACCGATGAACCGCTGAAGAACCACTGAAGAACCATACCAGTGCTTAACAGGTTCTGTATACAGTAGCGGTGCTATATAGCACCTCAGTCATCCCAAAGAACCAGTGAAGAACCGAGATTGAAGAACCGGTGAACCACTGAAGAACCAGTGAAGAACCAAGATTAAAGAACCGGTGAACCACTGAAGAACCGCTGAAGAACCATACAGGGGCTTAACAGGTTCTGTATACAGTAGCGGTGCTATATAGCACCTCAGTCATCCCAAAGAACCAGTGAAGAACCAAGATTGAAGAACCGGTAAACCACTGAAGAACCAAAATTGAAGATCCGATGAACCGCTGAAGAACCACTGAAGAACCATACCAGTGCTGAACAGGTTCTGTATACAGTAGCAGTGCTATATAGCACCTCAGTCATCCCAAAGAACCAGTGAAGAACCAAGATTGAAGAACCAGTGAACCACTGAAGAACCAGTGAAGAACCAAGATTGAAGAACCGATGAACTGCTGAAGAACAGCTGAAGAACCATCCCAGGGCTTAACAGGTTCTGTGTACAGTAGCGGTGCTATATAGCACCTCAGTCATCCCAAAGAACCAGTGAAGAACCAAGATTAAAGAACCGGTGAACCACTGAAGAACCATACAGGGGCTTAACATGTTATTTGTACAGTAGCGGTGCTATATAGCACCTCAGTCATCCCAAAGAACCAGTGAAGAACCAAGATTGAAGAACCAGTGAACCACTGAAGAACCAGTGAAGAACCATACCAGGGCTTAACAGGTTCTGTATACAGTAGCGGTGCTATACACTCTAAAAAAAAAAGGTTCTATATGGCACCAAAAATGGTTCTTCGTCGTAATCATAGAGGAACCACTTTTGGTGCTATATAGCACCATATCTTAACATGTTATGTATATGGTAGCGGTGCTATATAGCACCTTAGTTAGCGGTGCTATATAGCACCTTAGTCAAAGAACCGGTGAAGAACCTCTGAAGAACCGTTGAAGAACCACTGAAGCACCAAAATTGGTGCTATATAGCACTAAAAAGGTTCCCCTATGATTACAAGCCAAGAACCATTTTTGGTGCCATATAGAACCTTTTTTTTTTTAGAGTGTATAGCACCTCAGTCATCCCAAAGAACCAGTGAAGAACCAAGATTGAAGAACCGCTGAACCGCTAAAGAACCACTGAAGAACCAAGATTGTAGAACCGGTGAACCACTGAAGAACCATCCCAGGGCTTAACAGGTTCTGTATATGATAGCGGTGCTATATAGCACCTCAGTCATCCCAAAGAACCACTGAAGAACCAAGATTGAAGAGCTGGTGAAGAACCAATGGAGAACCGGTGAACCACTGAAGAACCAAGATTGAAGAACTGGTGAACTGCTGAAGAACCAGTGAAGAACCAGTGAAGAACCGCTGAAGAACCAAGATTTGGTGCTATACAGCACTTAAAGTGGTTCCCCTATGATTACAAGCCAAAGAAACACTTTTAGTATTATATAACACTTATTAGAGTCTATATATAAAAAAAAATATATATATAACATATTTTTCTTAAATATATACATGCATGTGTGTATTTTTTTTATATTTTACATTAATATTATGTAAACACAAACTTTTATTTTGGATGTGATTAATCGTGATTAATCGATTGGCCAGCACTCATAAAAACAGATGTTTATTGCTGTTATTATATCGATTATGGAACATATTTCAATTTATGTGGAAAATATGTTATATTAAATATAACCACCTTGTTATATTCTATATAATATGTATTTCATTCATTGAGTGATGAATACATTTTTTTTATTTAATTTAAGTAATGTTTTAATAATTAAATTTGACTCAACAAATTACCAGCAGAATGATTTTCTCAGTAGATTGTTCATAATACTAGGGATGCACCGATATGAAAATTTTGGCCAATATCCATAATTATTTGAAAGCCGATATATTGGCCGATAAATCTAAATCCAAATGATCATTTTTGAGAGCCAAAAAACAAAGGTCATATCCCAAGCACACAATCATAATGTTCTCATTATCATTTTTTGTAGCCTATATTTTTGAAGCGATTCCAATCGTATATTTTAAGCAATTGAATCCCATCATGGCGAACTGTGTGCATCTGAAGTGCCTCAGCTGAAGGAAATAACTCTTCATTTATCGGCTTTAAAATATTGACCACATTTTCTTATTTCTATTAAAACTGTACATATGTATATCTGGCCGATATATATCGCGCATCACTACATAATACCATTTGTTGCATAAAATTAAATAAAAAATGTAATGAATGTGCTCATATTAAATGATTTTGTTTCGTATTAATTCTATTCTTGTTATTTGTTATTATTCTTATCATCTTGACTTCTCAATTTAGATAAATCTTATTTTAAAAATAAATCTTGAGGAAACAAGTTTTTAATAGGGCTGTCAAAAGATTAATCACGATTAATCACATCCAAAATAAAAGTTTGTGTTTACATAATATATTTGTGTGTACTCTGTATAATTATTATGTTTATATAAATATTCATGTATATAATTAAGAAATATTTGCACGTATATACTGTATACATTTATATAATTTATATTATATATAAATATAAATATTTTATATATAAATATAATAAATTTTTCTTAAATATATACATGCTTGTGTGTGTTTTTATATATAAATAATAATTATACACAGTTCACACACATATATTATGTAAACACAAACTTTTATTTTGGATGTGATTAATCGTGATTAATCTTTTGACTAGTTTTTAATAATATTATTTTTAGAAAATGAGAAAAAATAAAGTCCTTGCCTTTAATATGTACTGTATATTGCATGCTAGTTTAATTTTTTGAACCAGTTCATTGAAACAAATCACCCAAAATGACCCGTTTCCATAAACTGAATTGCACTTCATATAAAATTGCATTTCCTACTTATACCAGAGACCAATATTGGACGCGCTGCATGGCAATTCATCAGTGTTTTATAAAGGTTATGCTGGCGCTGTACTGCAATAGTTCTTGTATTGATGCCTGTGGGGATTTGTGACGTCAAAGGAGGTGATTTTGTGACCCTTATGACCCCTGAGACACACACACTCACGCTTCAAGCGATCTAGGGCATGTTCTCCCGCCTAATATAGAAACTGTCACATTTTAAGCCTGAAACTGACTATTCTTCCTTGTCACTCTCTATCCCACTTCTCTAGATTTATGATTCATTTCTGGCCAAATTTTTAATCGCGGTCTCATTTTTGCATCTCAAACCTGTGTGTGTGTCTGTGTGTGTGTGTGCACTTTCTTCATTGTGTTCCAGTGATTTTCAGACTGGTCTAGTAAGTGTATCTGCCCTAGATACTCAGCTAGATCCGTATAATATGCAATGAAATGTGCATTTTAGATGCAGTGTCCATAAAATATATTTGGACATTTTTATAAATGCATGAATGTCATTGCAAAATTTCAAACCAAGTGGCATTTATTTAAAAGAAATCTGCAGCTGATTGATTTTCTTTGGGATTTTTATTTTATCAGACATGCTGAGTGTCAATATTTCGCCTTTGCACCGTAATATTTGTGATTTATTGTCTGATCGTACACAAATTCATCTTCATCTTCTGTGGCTGACGGCCACTTCGGGTGAGTCTGAGAAAACGCCTCAGTTGCGTTAATAATTAATCAAAGAAATGCTTGCGTAAGTGAGCTGTGTGTGTGTGTGTGTGTGTGTGTCTGTGTGTGTGTCTGTGTGTGTGTGTGTGTCTGTGTGTGTGTCTGTGTGAATAAAAACATCACTAGAACGGTATCATGAAGACCTGTGGCTTGAAAATAAATGTTTTGTTAGCTGGATGTACCACAAATATGATGGTTTAAATCCAATTACCGTTGTATTCTCATCTGACACCATCATTTTATCTTTTTTTTTTTTTTGGTAAGATATCTAAAAAGGCATGCAGTGTTTCTTGTTCATGTCCATCATCATCACGCTGCTGGGAAGGAAGTGAGCCAGTCCAAACATGGATCCAGCACTTCCCTTCAGCTGAATCGCACAGGATGCAGGAAGTCATCTGATGAGGTCATATCCTGTCACTGATGTAACCTCAGGTGGAGTTTATTTCCGCTAGGAAAACTATGAGGAAGTATAGAGAGAAAGATTTGATGGTTATTCAACTAAGATACAAGCTACTTATAACTTTAAGCTGTTAACTACACAAAAGTAACTAAATATGGGAACTTGGGAAAGTTTACACTATGATTAGCTTAGCAAGTTACAGTTTCAAACTGCTGTTAAGATGTCAACTTTGATCACTTTTATGATGGACAGATGCACTTTTATGATGGACGGATGCACTTTTATGATGGACGGATGCACTTTTATGATGCATGGATGCACTTTTATGATGGACGGATGCACTTTTATGATGAACAGATGCACTTTTATGATGGATGGATGCACTTTTATGATGGATGGATGAATTATGATGACAGATGCACTTTTATGATGGACAGATGCACTTTTATGATGGATGGATGGATGGATGGATGCACTTTTATGATGGATGGATGGATGGATGCACTTTTATGATGGATGGATGGATGGATGCACTTTATGATGGATGGATGGATGGATGCACTTTTATGATGGATGGATGGATGGATGCACTTTTATGATGGATGGATGGATGGACGGATGCACTATGTTGAACAGATGCACTTTTATGATGGATGGATGCACTTTTTTATGATGGATGGATGGATGCACTTTTTTATGATGGATGGATGGATGCACTTTTATGATGGATGGATGGATGCACTTATGATGGATGGATGCACTTTTATGATGGATAGATGCACTTTTATGATTGACAGATGCACTTTTATGATGGATAGATGGATGGATGCACTTTTATGATGGATAGATGGATGGATGCACTTTTATGATGGATAGATGGATGGATGCACTTTTATGATGGATAGATGGACAGATGCACTTTTATGATGGATAGATGGATGGATGGATGCACTTTTATGATGGGTAGATGGATGGATGCACTTTTATGATGGATAGATGGATGGATGCACTTTTATGATGGATAGATGATGGATGCACTTTTATGATGGATGGATGCACTTTTATGATGGATGGATGCACTTTTATGATGGATGATGGATGCACTTTTATGATGGATAGATCTACTTTTATGATGGATGGATGCACTTTTATGATGGATGATGGATGCACTTTTATGATGGATAGATGCACTTTTATGATGGATGGATGCACTTTTATGATGGATGATAGATGCACTTTTATGATGGATGGATGCACTTTTATGATGGATGGATGCACTTTTATGATGGATGATGGATGCACTTTTATGATGGACAGATGCACTTTTATGATGGATGATGGATGCACTTTTATGATGGATGATGGATGCACTTTTATGATGGATGATAGATGCACTTTTATGATGGATGGATGCACTTTTATGATGGATGGATGCACTTTTATGATGGATGATGGATGCACTTTTATGATGGACAGATGCACTTTTATGATGGATGATGGATGCACTTTTATGATGGACAGATGCACTTTTATGATGGATGATGGATGCACTTTTATGATGGATGAATGCACTTTTATGATGGATGGATGCACTTTTATGGACTTCAAAAACGACCCAACCATTCACTGTCATTATAAAGCTGGGAAGAGTCAGGACATTTTTAATATAACTCAGATTGTATTCGTCTGAAAGAAGAAAGTCATACACACCTGTAGGATGACTTGAGGGCGAGTAAATCATGGGCTAATTTTCACTTTAACTACACTACAAGCTAGCAATATTCATAAACCACTTTTGCGAAGCTACTTAAAATGATTAGTTTTAGTTTAGCTAGCTACCATTTACTGTAACAAAATAATTAGCAAACAAAACATTGAAGCTAATCCGGCACAGAACAAAGATCTTAGTTAGGGTGGTAGCATTAAAATTACAAATAAATGTACAGTAAATACAATAACTTAGTGGAACAACATTACATTTAGCTTTATTTTGCTTTACAATGCCTCAGTGAATCATTCATTTGATGATTGGCCACATTACATATCCACAATATTGCTTCACATAACTGGTTATTTAATAAAAAATATTGTATAACTGGTCGTGATTACATCATGTTGTGCTGCAGTTTCACGCTGTGTGGAGGAAGTCTGGTTTTATTCGCAAACCACAAAATCTCAGCGTACATTTCATGTGGTTTATTAGAGACTGATATATCAGCCAGGCTAGTAAATCTGGGTTAACCTCAAGATAACCTGCCAATAGTCTCCAAATGGCCAAATGTCATCCGATCAATCGCCTTTCTGAGATATCCATCACTAATAACCCCTCAGAAAAATGTTGTGGTTTGTTTATTTCTCTGTGATGAAAAACAGGCTTTTCTACTCGAATGAAATAAGACCATGTAAAATCATACTTGCTTTGTGTGTGTGTGTGTGTGTGTGTGTGTGTGTGTGTGTGTTCCCTACACGACCCCACCAGACAGAATTACATGAGCAGAACTCACACCAGGTTGTCAAGGAAACAAACTTGTCACATCTTCATTACTTTTAATTGTTTTTCTTCTTGATGGGCTGTACGTGTTATGATTTAGTGTTTCACAAATCAAAACCAGCAGGCACAATTACAACACAGAAAGCTGTTTTATTCTCGGGTTTGCAGTCCAGCTGGACTCTTCCGTGTATTTCTGCACGTGTGTGTATGTGTGTGTGTGTGTGTGTGTGTGTGTGTGAGAGAGAGAGAGAGAGAGAGAGAGAGAGAGAGAGAGAGAGAGAGAGAGAGAGAGAGAGAGAGAGAGAATCTTTTATTTGGATGCATTTGTTGGGCTCCACCTCGTCTTGCCAATATTTTGACCTGAGACTTTGGCCTCATTCGGTTCTGATGAAGTCATGGACTTACACCCCGTCTTTACACACATGCGTTGGCTCTTTTCTCGACATATCAGATTCGACATCTGCATCTTTTTCCGCAAGTTTCTGAGAAACTCCACTTTAAACATCACATTTTTTGCAACCCCAGAAATTCACTCTTTGCCCGAAGAAACATCAAGAAATGTAGGCCACATCTCCTAAAATATCAATATATGTGTACAAAATGCAGAATTAATTTCCATAAACTTATTGATTTAAAACTCTCACAACAAGAAACATGGATGGGAGTATTTTCTGATTTGCAATATTCAGAACCTTTTTATTAATGATCATTTTGTTTATGTTTTTTTTGACACAATGATATGATAATTTTACCACAACAATAAAAATGTGCTCTGTGAATATTATTTCTATTACAATTACATATGTAAATATACACTCACCTAAAGGATTATTAGGAACAGCATACTAATACTGTGTTTGACCCCTTTCGCCTTCAGAACTGCCTTAATTCTACGTGGCATTGATTCAACAAGGAGCTGAAAGCATTCTTTAGAAATGTTGGCCCATATTGATAGGATAGCATCTTGCAGCTGATGGAGATTTGTGGGATGCACATCCAGGGCACGAAGCTCCCGTTCCACCACATCCCAAAGATGCTCTATTGGGTTGAGATCTGGGGACTGTGGGGGCCATTTTAGTTCAGTGAACTCATTGTCATGTTCAAGAAACCAATTTGAAATGATTGGAGCTTTGTGACATGGGGCATTATCCTGCAGGAAGTAGCCATCAGAGGATGGGTACATGGTGGTCATAAAGGGATGGACATGGTCAGAAACAATGCTCAGGTAGGCCGTGGCATTTAAACCATGCCCAATTGGCACTAAGGGGCCTAAAGTGTGCCAAGAAAACATCCCCCACAGCATTACACCACCACCACCAACCTGCACAGTGCTAACAAGGCATGATGGATCCATGTTCTCATTCTGTTTACGCCAAATTCTGACTCTACCATCTGAATGTCTCAACAGAAATCCAGACTCATCAGACCAGGCAACATTTTTCCAGTCTTCAACTGTCCAATTTTGGTGCAAATTGTCGCCTCTTTTTCCTATTTGTAGTGGAGATGAGTGGTACCCGGTGGGGTCTTCTGCTGTTGTAGCCCATCCGCCTCAAGGTTGTGCGTGTTGTGGCTTCACAAATGCTTTGCTGCATACCTCGGTTGTAACGAGTGGTTATTTCAGTCAAAGTTGCTCTTCTATCAGCTTGAATCAGTCGCCCATTCTCCTCTGACCTCTAGCATCAACAAGGCATTTTGGCCCACAGGACTGCCGCATACTGGATGTGTTTCCCTTTTCACACCATTCTTTGTAAACTCTAGAAATGGTTGTGCATGAAAATCCCAGTAACTGAGCAGATTGTGAAATACTCAGACCGGCCCGTCTGGCACCAACAACCATGCCACGCTCAAAATTGCTTAAATCCCCTTTCTTTCCCATTCCGACATTCAGTTTGGAGTTCAGGAGATTGTCTTGACCAGGACCACACCCCTAAATGCATTGAAGCAACGGCCATGTGATTGGTTGATTAGATAATTACATTAATGAGAAATTGAACAGGTGTTCCTAATAATCCTTTAGGGGAGTGTAGAGCTGCGAGCAGCAATACCGGGGCCAGGCGCAAAGAAGCCAATAAGGTTTAGTTGAAGCGTTTTTCAGAACAACTTGTTCAGTTTGGTTGCGTACACACGACAGTATGAAGAAGAATGAATGTAAATGCGATTGTCATTCCTAAAACCGAACTCTTTACACAACAGGGCAGGAGAGGAGTGACATCTGGATGCCTCAGCCGAGTGTGAACAGAGAGGGAAGAAGTCCTGCTATCGCACAAGGTAATAACTTTAGCATCAGTGAGTCAATGTTTCAAACCTAACATGAATTTTCAGGAAAATAGCAGGAATGTTGATGACTTCTGGATACATCTAAAGGAAATGAACGTTTGAGGGGAGTTGGAGTAGCCGAATCCTTGACTCAATTTTTCCAACACCTCATAAAGCATAAGCTGTGTGTGTGTGTGTGTGTGTGTGTGTGTGTGTGTGTGTGTGTGTGTGAGTGCTGAAATGATTCACGGCACCATGGAAACACAACTCATGGCTTCCTGCCGCACATATGGAGACGGTAAGGTTGCCTGTGATCTCATATCAAAAACACTGGTTGGACTCTGAAGTTCAACCTGTTCTCTAGAGGACACATTCATCTCAGGAACTTCTTAAAGGTATAGTTCACCCCTCACCTTCACGACTCTCCAGACCTCTGCCACTTTCTTTCTTCTACTGAAGGCATAGAAAGAATTTTTGACGAACACTGTTGTTCATGCTCCTTTTTTCTATACAACACAAGCACATTGTGACAGTCAAGCTTGAAAGAAAAAATCCCATAAAAGCACACTAAATTAGTATTTCAATTATTTATTTAAAAGTGCACTATGTAACTTTTCCGTCCGCTTGAGGTCGCCTGTTCAAAACAAAGGCGTAGTTTAATGATGGCACGTTTGAGCGCAGACTCTTGGGACATGTGGTCTTCAGCTCACAGCCGGTGGGAGAGAATCGGGATAGGACTCGGGCAGAAATCATGTTGATGATGTGATTATGAACGTTACTGTAGTCTGAAGCAGAGCAGGACCGAGTGTTGTGGAGCTGAGGAACCGCTGGAGCGATTGTTCATAAGATGAACGCAACACACGCCTCGCGAGCAGCGGGACTTTTATTATGCCACAGTCGCCACTTCCGCTCCTCCGCTCATGAGTGTGAGGTAACGCAGCTCTGCTGATCATATTACACATCTGAGTGTGTTGATGATGGGATGGCGTTACTCTGTGCGTTCTCTCGCCGGCTGCTATGACACTTGTTCACACTGCAGTGAGAGGAAAGCGTTTCTGCAGAATAAAACCGCAAACCGAGGGGAACGCGGATATGATGTCATCGGCAGGCCACGCCCTCACACGTCCCGGTTTCTCGGGTAAAATAGCATCTCACGATTTACAAATAGTCTGAAACATTTGGGATATTGTAAGTACTCAACTGAACACAATATATAACACTGGCCTAGTTGTGTTAGGATATTTTGCTGCAAAAATGTTACATAGTGCACCTTTAACATATTATATGAATTATAGAAATTATTTCCTGCCTCGGAATCTTCAGGGAAATTAAATGAATGTATTATATTTGATGCATTCCCCTTGATCGTCCCAAAAATGTATATTTAGGACAAATAATAAACTCAAAATAAATTGCAATTTTTTTTCAAATAAAAGTCCCTGGTATTGTGCACAATTAATCAATTCATGATTAATTATATAAAATATTCAATTAATTAATCAAATGTTTACATATAAAACATAACATTAAATGTAGTAATCTTTTTAACAGGTTTTTCAAATTAAAATGTAATGGTTAATTCTATCAACTATTTAATTATTTAATAATTTTTGTACATATAAAACAAACTAAATTTATATAATGTATTATAATGAAAATGTATAAACAAATATTTATTTTATTAATCATTTGTACATATAAATCTAAATGTAATAATCCTTAGTGGGCTGTCTTTTTAAATATTAAAATGTAATATTAAATTATATCAAATATTTAATCATATCTGTATGTCACATTGAGCCTCTGTGACTAGGGACTCTTATTATGAAGATGACTCTTATTGTGACATAGGACTGAGAACATGCATACATACACTCCTTATTGTAACATCATACACACATTATCTGTTTTGCGCAAACTTGAACACCAGTTAGCACAGATGTGTTTGTGTCACTGATTGTGTATTGTTTAGTGTTGATTCCTGTCCTCACCATGACATTTCTTCTTCAGTTTGACATACGAGTTATACATTTCACTGTGTTGATTTGTGTATTGTGTTAAGAAGTATAATAAGACCGGTAATCATGTTAAATGTTTATTGTTTCCATTCCACATACATCTTATAAATAGTCATACTTACGTACTGGAACATTTTCCCACCACAAACCGGCACAATCATAGATATCCTTAATAAAGGCTTGTTGTCTAATGGTGGAGTCTCTAACGTCATCAGCGGCGGCCATCTTGTCACAGGCAGGGCTCTGTGGTACCTGATGTAAGGCGAGTGATCTGAACACAAATACTCTTATCTCACTGAAATCTTGACGGATTTACAAACGGTTTGGTTTCTTACAAATGTTATTAACGTGGCTATAATTATGGATGCTTGAACAAATTATGAATAATTTTTCATAAGTATGCAGTGTCATAACTACATATCTGATGTTTATAACAAACCAAACAGTTTGAAAATCGGTAGAAAATTTAGCAAGTTATGGTTATTTAGAAAGTGCAAGCACCATGAAAACAATGTTACGAGTGAGCGAGCTGCCTGTGACAAGATGGCCGCCAGGTGCGGACGTCGACCTCCATTGGCCAGCAGCGCGGACGAGACATCTAGCCTTTATTATGGATATCTATGGGCAATAGATATCTTATGATCTGCTCCGTTGGGCTGTGATTATGGGGCGTGTTTCAACCGAACCAGGAAAGACCTCAATTGGATAGACCTACAACCAATCAGAGCAACGGAGCGACACATAACGTTAGTTGTCAAATGTCAACAGAACTCAACTGCACTGTGTTGCCAAGTCTGCGGGTTGAAGCGACCCCAATTATGTGATATACAGACCCAGGAATGCGAATTTTAGCAGGCAGCCCTGCCAAAATAACATATATTTTACCCCCCAAATGACACCCCCCCCCCCCCCCCCCCAAAAGGCTATTGGGCTTGTTTTTGGCTAGTTTTGAGTAGCAATAGGGCGGGTTTTGTTGTAAAAACTTGGCAACCCTGTCTGCCCGCACGCTGGAATAAGTAACGTTAGAAGAAAAAGATGTGTAAACAATGTTTGCCGGTGTTGTAAAAAAAGAGTTTAAGGATACAAGGAGTACTGACCAACACGATCATCATTTCTGAGAGAAATAGTAAAGGTGAACGCATATACGAACAAGTTCTCCGTTTAGGATTAGAACAAATTCAACCCAAGCGCCTTTGATGACGTGATGATGATGTTACTGTTGATCATCTGTCCATCATCGTCTAAAGCCCGCCCTGACAATATCATTGGTCCAAACAGTTTCTGTTCAGGCATAATTACTCCTCTACGGATCAAGTCCAGACCGAACTGCCAAGTTAAAATGTTGTGGGCGGGGCTAAGTTCGAGAGGCTCTTCCTCGCGGTGCCATGCAATGGTACTGGATGCTCGGTGGACAGCTCAATCCTCCTCCTGGCGGCCGGTGGTGGCTCCTCCTGTTGAGGGCAGCCCACAGTGAGTCCCGCGCTCCCGTCATGGCGGACGGCAGCAGGCATGGCCCACGGCGAACGCCGGCGACTCCTCCGCTCCCTCTAGGACGGCAGCCACCTCACCTCGACCCAAGGGCACGGCAGCGAGCTCTCCGTCCCTCCGGTCTTCTCTCGCTCCAGCACCACTGCCTCGGGCAGCCACTTATCATGTTCTTTCTTCTGCGTGGCCGACCTCCTCAGCACCGCGCCTTCACTGTCGTTGCTCCTCCTTTATGCTCCCATCGCTCCTCCGTGAGTCCCGCTCTCACGGTCCCTCAGCCTCGCTGCTAGCCACAGTAATATTTTGTTGTTTACGGTTTCTCATTTTCTTACTGGGGCGAGGTGGACGAGCGGAAGACATGGGAGGAGCGAGCGAGGCACACCGGTCTCGAGTCCTCTCATGAGGGAGCACAGAGGCATATAAGGATGAGCGACACCGGTGAAGGATGAGAGAGGACCAGGTCTGGATTTTAAGTTGTGTTTTGTTTATGGTTGTTTATGTATGAGGGGCTGCCGCTTTTACTCTCATTTTGTGTTCATTTATTTTGATTAAAGTTGTTGAACGTTCGCCGGTTTCCGCCTCCTTCTTCCCTGAACATACAAACTACGTTACATTGGTGCCGAAAACCCGGGAGGAAGGAGGGACATGCTGTGGAAGAGCCGAAGACAGCAAGGGGCTACCCGAGGCAGTGGTGCTGGAGCGAGTGAAGATCCGGTGGGACGGAGAGGTAGCTGCCGTGCCCTGGGTCGAGGTGAGGTGGCTGCCATCCGAGAGGGAGCGGAGGAGTCGCCGGCGCTCACTGTGAGCCATAGCCTGCTGCCGTCCGCCATGTTGGGAAGGAGCAGGGAGCGCGGGACTCACTGCGGGCTGCCCTCAACAGGAGAAGCCACCGCCGGCCGCCAGGAGGCGGATCGAGCCGTCCACCGAGCATCCAGTACCATCGCATGGCACCGCGAGGAAGAGCCTCACGGCTGGCTGAGGACCGAGGGGCAGTGTGTCCGGGAACCGGACCAGAATTATTATTTTTTCCTCTCTTCACTCTCTCGTGCAGTCGCTCTGGGGGTCTCCGTCTCCCGTTTGGGCAGAGATTGGGTTCCCCGGGGGGGAGTAGGCATAGTCGCGGGGTACTCCCCGGCCTACGAGGGGTGTTGGGGGGTATGTGGCGAGGTGGACTAGCGAGAGACATGGGAGGAGCGAGCGAGATCGGTGTGCGTGATTGAGAATGAGCGTCACCTGCGAGGCACACCGGTCTCGAGTCCTCTCATGAGGGAGCACAGAGGCATATAAGGACGAGCGACACCGGTGAAGGACGAGAGAGGACCAGGCCTGGACTTTACGTTGTGTTTTGTTTATGTTTGTTCATGTATGTGATAGACATGTGCCGGTAAACGGTAATACGATATACCGCAATAATGAACATGCACAATATTGTTATCGTGGGCACTTCAAAATACCGTGAATAATTATTTATTACGAATTATTCAGATTTTTTAGAAAGCATTTTAAGAATACTTTACCCATCAACCGTTTAAAATTAACAATACGTCAAAGAGGAACGCGCACTGATGTAAACTGAGCCGAGCACATGGCGGAACGAGTGAAGTGCACATTCACTCTTTGACAGCAGAGGGCGCTGACCGAACAGCAGAAATGCAGCCGTTTCCCCGGTAACCATTTTAATCTGGGCTAAATTACATGCCCTAGATATTGTTTGAATACAATCACACACTTTACAATAAGGCTCCATTATTTAACTTCAGTTCATTCATTAACAAACTGACAATGAAAAATACGTGTATTAATCTTAGTTAAATGTACATTTCAGCATTTAATAACACATTAAAATCAAAAGTTGTAACTATTATTTAATGGACCTTAGCTAACTCTAACAGCTGCTTTTTAAACTAACATTATCACAGAAGAATAAATGTAAAAATTTAGTTATTAGCTCTTTGTTGATGTTAATGCATTAACTGGTGAGACATTATTGTAAAGTGTTACCTATTGTTCTTTATAATTGTTTTGCACTTAATCTGTTTTAAATATTTGTTTACTTTATACATTTTTGTGTATTGCTTTATTGTAATTAAATGTTTGGTTCTTTTGTTATAAGAAAGTTATTAAACCTGCAATAGTATGACAACACTTTTTTTGCAACTTATTTCAATATCGTGATAATACCGTGATAAAAGCTTCAACAATTAATCGCAACATGATGGTTGATGGGTGTAGTGGTTTGACACTTGGGAGGTTTTATCCTCATTCTGAGCAACGAGGAGAGAACGACGGAGATGTTTTTAGCTTATGATTTTCCATAAGCCTTTCGCTGTCACTGCTGCATTATACAATCCAACCCACAAGCATCGGCTCAGCACTGCTGACAAGCACCTCAGCTTTAGAAGATGAAAGAAAGAAACATTGCAATTCTCACCCCTCCATTTGTATCATAAAAGCATTCAGGCGATATTAACTTGCTGATGTGACTCTGCATAATCCGCGTGTCAGCAGTTGACTTATTCAACACTGAGAAAACACGTCTGTGTCGAACTGGTTAAATGGTAAACAACTGCATCAGTGAGACTGACAGCGCCAGCAGCAGGGAAGATCATTTGAGTTATTGGGGTGTCATCGTTCATAAACCTGGATTACTTTGTTTCCACGTTTACGTTTGTTTTTCTGATCGAATTTTAAATGAATTGGAGACATGAAATGCATTCAATTTTTATAATGCAAAGTGTTTCCAAGAGGGAGAATAACTGTCCATGAGGTAATGCGGGCAGGACTTCATTTTTATAAATGTGATTTGATTGGAGCATGACAAGCAAGCCACAATTATTATTCAATAATATGTTATTTGATGAAAATAAACTTTTTTTTCTTTATAATGTGCGCTGATGAATTTAGCGTTATAAGTCGGGGGATGTATATTACGAAAACATGATTTGATTTATTTGTGAAAATAACGTTAATTCAATGTTATTATTGCAACCCTAGCAACTGCATAGCAACGCCCTTACAACCACATCTATCTGTCTCTCTGTCTTTATTATAGTGTACACAATAAGACTTTTCCCCACAAAGTGTAAAATATAAATTGCTTAGCGACACTAGCAAACATCCAAAAAACCCTAGCAACCACCTAGCAACACCCTCACAACTTCATAGCAATTAACACTTTAGCAACTACATAGCAACCACCCAGAACACTTTAGAAACTGTCTAGCAGCCTTCCTGAACACCCTAGCAACTGCATAGCAACGCCCTAACAACCACATCTATCTGTCTCTGTCTTTATTATAGTGTGCACAAAAAGACTTTTCCCCACAAAGTGTAAAATATAAATTGCTTGGCGACACTATCAACCATCCAAAAACCCCTAGCAACACCCTCACAACTTCATAGCAATTAACACTTTAGCAACTACATAGCAACACCCTAGCAACCACCCAGAACACTTTAGAAACTGTCTAGCAGCCTTCCTGAACACCCTAGCAACTGCATAGCAACGCCCTAACAACCACATCTATCTGTCTCTGTCTTTATTATAGTGTACACAAAAAGACTTTTCCCCACAAAGTGTAAAATATAAATTGCTTAGCGACACTAGCAACCATCCAAAAACCCCTAGCAACACCCTCACAACTTCATAGCAATTAACACTTTAGCAACTACATAGCAACACCCTAGCAACCACCCAGAACATTTTAGAAACTGTCTAGCAACCTTCCTGAACACTCTAGCAACTGCATAGCAACGCCCTAACAACCACATCTATCTGTCTCTGTCTTTATTATAGTGTACACAAAAAGACTTTTCCCCACAAAGTGTAAAATATAAATTGCTTAGCGACACTAGCAACCATCCAAAAACCCCTAGCAACCACCTAGCAACACCCTCACAACTTCATAGCAATTAACACTTTAGCAACTACATAGCAACCACCCAGAACACTTTAGAAACTGTCTAGCAACCTTCCTTAACACTCTAGCAACTGCATAGCAACGCCCTAACAACCACATCTATCTGTCTCTGTCTTTATTATAGTGTACACAATAAGACTTTTCCCCACAAAGCGTAATATAGAAATTGCTTGGCGACACTAGCAACCATCCAAAAACCCCTAGCAACTAACTAGCAACACCCTCACAACTTCATAGCAATCAACACTTTAGCAACTACATAGCAACACCCTAGCAACCACCCAGAACACTTTTGAAACTGTCTAGCAGCCTTCCTGAACACTCTAGCAACTGCATAGCAATGCCCTAACAACCACTTCTATCTATCTATCTATCTATCTATCTATCTATCTATCTATCTGTCTATCTGTCTATCTGTCTATCTGTCTGTCTGTCTGTCTGTCTGTCTGTCTGTCTGTCTGTCTGTCTGATAGTGCACACAATAAGAGTCATGCACAATAAAACCATGGGCATTTATTCGAGTATAAGGGGTAAGTTCTGATATTCTATTATCCTTAAGTTTGAGAATACACAGAACTGTATGAATGCACTGTATGTAAACAGCATGTCTTGCCTGTGGCTGCCTATGAAACCTTTATTGAGCACTCGACTCGTTAGCCAATAGGATGTCAGGACTCCTCCTAATTCCTCAGCTCCGGTCCAATGAGACTCCAGTGTCCCATCATAACCCCACCCAAAGTCACCGCAGCATTGGCTCAGGGGCGTCACACATCCTTTGTAATGTTTACTCAGAGTGACAGAATCATCTATAGAAAACCAATCTGGAAGCAACCCGCAGCCACTGGAGTGGAACTGGATTGAGTTAAGAGATGACATTTTCTTCAAAATATCACATTTATGACATATCTGGGTCTTTACAGGCTGGAATGCCACAACTTTACGCCCTGGAAAAAGAGTGAACCGCCTATTGTGTGACATCTCTGAACATCAGTAGTGTTGAGGGCTGACCTTCTTTCTTTGAGAACGCCTTTCGATATGTGATTTGTGCTAAATTATGTGGGGGGGAATCTCACCGAAACTGTCAGGAGCATGTCTGGATCATATTTCACCCCAAAATCAAAAGAGATTATATTTTGAAATTATTATGAAATGTATTTTAGGACCATTTTCATCTCCCATGTAGGAAAAATCCACTTTTACTGAAGCAATTTTTTTAAATATGCATTTTATGTAAATTTATGGATATGGCGTTAATAATATAACATAAACATCTAATGAAAAGGTTTATATCATTATAGATTTGCATTTGGAGAAAGTCAGAGGATGTATTTTCATTAGTGTGATGATGAAAATGAGATGATCATGATGATGATGATGATGATGATCTCTCTCGGTTGTATAGTGATGCTGCCTTTGGTGCAAAAATCCAAAATGGTCCTCAAAATTATATATATATATATATATATATATATATATATATATATATATATATATATATATATATATATATATATATATATATATATATATATATATATATACTGTATATATACTGTATATATACTGTATATATACTGTATATAATATTAGTTTCATATTGATGTATTGATAAAGCAGATAATATAGCAATTTCAATATTGTATTGCATGTTCATTTCCCTTATTTTTACATTATATATATTTACAGTATATATATATATATATATATATATATATATATATATATATATATATATATATATATATATATATATATATATATATATATATATATATATATATATATATATATATATATATATATATACCTTTGCTGTCATCTAATGATAAACAAATAATTTAATAATGATGTTATGCCTGAAATCACTTGTAGCATTTCAAATAATTTTTTATTTAAATTATTTAAATGATTATTTACATAGTATTTGCATTATAATATATAACCTTTATATTAAAGGTGTCATGAACTGGCTTTTGAATTTTTTTTTATACTGTTGTCTGAGGTCAACTTATGACAGAATCATCATAATGAATAAGCAATAGGCTATTTTGCACCCTGGTTTTGAGGCTCTCTGAAAAACGCTCGTTTTTGATGGACGTACCACACTGAAGACTTGGAAGTAAACGCCCACGGCTAGGATTGGATAAGATTTGCATATTTAATGAGCTTCAGCTCCACTCAGTACATGTGGGGATTGTTTTGAAAGCGTCTGGGGAAACGCTCACAGGACTCGCGAAATGTCTTTATCAAACAAACACAATGATTCATCTCTCATCCACACACGATTGATTGGAATGTTATTTTTGTATTACTTGGCCCGCCCGATCGGTGAATATAACTGCGAACTGTACACTACAAACACGCGTGCACGCAAGAAAGGAATGTTATTTCACTATTTAAGATAGCCTGTCGGCAGGCCGGTGATACGTTTTGGTAGCCCGTCTGAAAAGCACATAGCCTCGGGACGTTACAAGTTACAAGTCCGAGTCTGATCCCGAATGAACCAATAACACCTTCTCCAGCCTGTGACCGCGTGCTAAGGTGTGTAATCAATAGATATCAAACAATCTGTAACAATGCAATACTAACACATATAAAAACATGTTTTACTCACATAAGTGTTGCACCGTTCCTGTCGGATCCAGAAGCACAGCATTGTGTTTTAATCTCAATATGTCTGCAAATCCAGTCTCGACCTGTGTCTGGTTTACAGTCGATTCGGCGGTGAAATGAAGCAAACAAACGCCCAATGTCTTGCGCACGTGAGCTGGAACTGGCATGATTATTGCTTAGCTCCACGAGTCGGTGGGCGGGCTTGAGGCGGTGCTTCTGCATTCGATGACGTCAAGGGTCGACATATTCTGAGATCTCTCGTTTTCTGCGAAAAAATCTACGAGTTTTAACTCAAAAGGTGATGTTATCACTGTCTCTCGCCTACAGTGGGCAAACACATCTGCATCTGTACAGCTGTTACTACAACTAATCTTGTGAGAAATGCGATACCTGGCAAAGGTTAATGTTGATTGAATAGCTCGTGACATCAACTGGACATTTCGTCACCTTTGTGTTCTTGTATTTGGTGCTTTTTGTGCATTCACGCGTTTGATGAGGAGGAGGCTAATGAATGACGTCCCGGGTCACTAAAGACACGAGGTATGCATTTTATGCTGCGTTCACACCATGATTTCCATGTTATGCTGGAATGTAAATGTTATGCTTAAGTCAACATATTGACGCACGTCTGGAGGTCCTGCGGCGCGATAGATTTCGCCTCATTCGCACAAAGAGGCGAATTGAGTGTAGATACGCGCAAGTGATTTTATTTGGTGCTTTTTGTCCTTTCACGAGTTTGAAGCGAATTTGCATCTGACGCCCGAGTTGAAAAATCTGAACTGTGGCATCTGTTCACGCCGCATTAACCAATCAGGAGCCTGCTCGCTGCTGTCACGTGGTGAAGTGATAAACAGGGGCAGACCCGCCCGGAGTCCCTCATTCAACATGAAGGAAATGACTGATATTGGCAGTGAGCAGTCATACATTGCTTCAAACACTCGCTTTAAGGCCCTTTCACATCGGATGCGTAACGAAAAAGCGAAGCGAATATTTGGTGTGGAATAGTTCGCGTCAAAACCATTCACATCAGTCGCGACACGAATTTGTAACGTCTGCGACGTTTCAGAGCTCCAACATCCCAAAACATTCGCGGTGACAGCTGAGAAAACACGGACACTTCCTCATCCAGCGAAGACGAGCTTTTCATTTGATTTAAAAGACGAAAAGAAGGTTTCTAGTCTTAAAGAACAGAGAGTCTGAAGGGGAGTATGCTAATCTTGTACAGGAGCTAAAACTTTATCATGGCCGCTTCCGCACTTGCTTTCAAATGTCCGTGGGACAATTTGAGGAGCTCCTCCAGAGACAGTAGCACCACATTTTAGAAAAAAAATCAATGAGTTTTAACTCAAAAGGTGATGTTATCGCTGTCTGTCGCCTACAGTGGGCAAACATCTGCAGCTGTACACCTGTAAACACAACTACAGCTGTAATCTCATGAGAAATGCCATACCTGGCAAAGGTTAATGTTGATTGAATAGCTCGTGACATCAACTGTGATTGGTTGAAGCCTTTTCTTCCGCCGCTAGAGTTTAAAAAATCGACATTGAAGCGGAAAAAATAAACGTTTGTGTGGAAGCGAATTGAGCGACAAATTCGCTTCTGTCGCATCTAGTTGGACGCTTGAACATTTTGAAACCACTTTGAAACCAACCGCTCAATTCGCGTTCGGTGTGAACATAGCATCAGGGTTAATGTTTGCTGGTCTGACATTTACTAATAATGAAGGCACACAAGGCAGCGCAATGTCATGCTTAACTTTAGTTACGACCATAGACTGTAAAATATATGGCCGTAGTGTCCGTGACGTCACCCATAGGATTCTGAAGAGCAGTTTTGAAGCGTAAAGTCTGGTCGAGCTGGCCGTCGCCATCTTGTCAGCGCGTCATCGCGTGTCACTCCCGGATAACAGAAAATGGGCAAAGAGGCGGGACGTGGGCGGAGCCGAGGTGACGACTAACAGACAGCAGACAAACAGCAATCCACCTGTCACTCAAAGTGGCCACGGCCTTAATTATGCAGAACTTTAAGGCTTTATATAATGTAAACGAATGAGTTATAAATAAATTCCCCCCCTCACAGTCGTCATGAAGGGCAACATTAGCCGTATAGACCAAAAGCACAGTTTGTCCCAGACTGTAAACATGTGTTCTTCTGCTGTAAAGTTGGGCATTTTAACATGAGCTCAATGAGATTCTGCTCCTTCTGGAGCCTGTCTCTAGTGGCCAGTCCATGAACTGCAGTTTAAGTCACTTCAAGAGAAACTGCGGGAGGCCGTTAGCTAAAAAAAAACCTAGGTAATTCAAAAAAACTTTCCAGACAGGCTTTAGATCACCTGTAAACACAATTTACCTGATTTCCCCTGAGAAAAAAAAAAAGTCCTGAGTAGGTCAGGTCAGAAGACTTGATTGCAAACATGTGCTTTACGTCATGTCTTTGCTCTCCGGCGTGTTGTAGAGGTTGTGTTTGGACCGTCGCCCTCAATGGAGGTGTAATCATTCACTGTACAGAGCAGGCGTCAGCTTCACTGGAACCAGATGGAGAGACCGTGTGTCTGTGTTTACCTGGATCAGCCAGACACAGTTATGACCGTCCCTGGACAACATGTGAAATCTGACCTCAGGTCAGCCAGAGTGGCTGTTCTCCATCCAGACCTTCAGAGAGGCCGGAGGTGCTGAAGTATGTGCACACACACATACAGATGTATACACATGTTGTAAAGCGGATCCGGTTACATACACATTTCTCCGAGGTCTGGCTTTTGGCCAGCTGTCTGCAGAACTGCACGTGATTAACTATGAGCAAAATGAGAGCGAGAGAGAGAGAGATATTTATGTCTCCAAACCAGCTGTAGAGCCTCTCGTGAGCTGTTTTCCTTTCAATGTGAAACGACCCCCTCAGCGCAAAGCTTTAACAATCACCACCCCGCTGTGCTTTAAGCTTGCCTACACACTCCTATACAGGGTTATTATAGATATATCCATATGTATATGGACCTTGTAGCTTGTAGACCAGCCTGCCCGAGTTGGGAGACCAACTAAGACAAACCAGCTTAGACTGGTCTAGGGTTGGCACTCATACTGCGAGTATTTGAGGTTTCTCATAAACGGTTCATCAAGTAAACTGCTCTCACGTGGCACTTTAACAGCTTTAGTGGGTCTCTTTATCTACCTGTGTGGCCAGAATAACTGCGTGTAAGTCTCTGTGTTTTACAGACGCCGACTGTGACCATTAACAGTGCGACTGGATCAAAGTGCACTTTTGATAGGTAGATGATTTTCACTTTAAAGTGGTTCATTGGGGCATTTTGTCCCTGGGAAACGTTTGGCACAGTCTGGGTCAATGTAGGTGTTTGTGTGTGTGTGTGTGGGTCAGCAATATCAAACATAATCTTGAAGATTTTTATTCGGAATTGGAAAACCTATTATACCGACAGGCACAGTACAACATTATTGATTCATTTACCTAGTTTTTTGGGGAAACAAGATGCTATGCACTAAGATTATATTAAAATTTCACTCATAAACCAAAAGTTTTACTGCACTGTATTAAGTATAAAAACGGTATATATATATTAAATTGTATAATGCATAATGACGACATAAAATGGCAAGCAAGCCACACATTTAACCTGTCATTCTATAAAAAATATGATTTTAATAAGAATAGCATGCTTTTCTGTCTGCTGTTTATCACTCTAAAATATTTTCAAATAACCACAACAACAAAAAAACTCATTATATAATGTTTTTTTATTATTTATTTAGTATTGGGTTATTGCATATTTCCTTTTGGATTTGCAGGAATGGTTCGCAACCGCAGAGAGACTCATAAACACACATTATAGGTCTTGAGGTGCAGCTTATTTCTTAAGCTCTTCCGGAAGAAAGTTTGCAGCTTATTTGTGCGAGGCTGCTATCATACACTGTTGTGTGTGTGTGTGTGAGTGTGTGTGTGTACATGCAAAAGTGTGCATGTACGCAGTGTTCTTAATCACCATGTCAAAAGCCTGCAGGCCTGCATGCTGTGACTCTATCATGGGGTCTTTATTACCGTAGTTTGTGTATACGTGTGTGTGTGTGTGTGTGTGTATGTGTGTGAACACATGTCCACGTTTGTTCATGCCGAGTGAACGGCACTCCCGCAGGGACAGAAAAAAAAGAGCAAGTTTAGTGCACCAACAAAAATGTAGCTGTTAATTTTTGCGGAATAGTTACAGAATACATAATACACACAGTTCATGTCTGCTTAAAGGTGCACTATGTAACATTTTTTCAGTAAAATATCCAAACACCACTAGGTCAGTGTTATATATTTTGTTCAGTTGAGTACTTACAATATCCCAAATGTTTCCAACTATTTGTAAATCGTGAGATGCTATTTTACGTGTGAGGGCGTGGCCTGTCGATGACATCATGTCTGCGTTAGTTTGCGGTTTTATTCTGCAGAAGCGCTTTCCTCTCACTGCAGTGTGAACAAGTGTCATAGCAGCCGGCGAGAGAACGCACAGAGTAACGGCATCCCATCATCAACACACTCAGATGTGTAATATGATCAGCAGAGCTGCGTTACCTCACACTCATGAGCGGAGGAGCGGAAGTGGCGACTGTGGCATAATAAAAGTCCCGCTGCTCGCGAGACGTGTGTTGCGTTCATCTTATGAACAATCGCTCCAGCGGTTCCTCAGCTCCACAACACTCGGTCCTGCTCTGCTTCAGACTACAGTAACGTTCATAATCACATCATCAACATGATTTCTGCCCGAGTCCTAAATCTCTGTTGAAGTTTAAAACTATTGGATCTGCCATAACCAATCGCTAACGTTTGGTCGTGATGTATGTCGTGCGTCGTTCGCCTCTGTTTCTCACATGTGAATCCGTAAAAATAACTGTGCAGATTGTGCACCACCTCAGTGATAAAACCTAAACCTTGTGCATTCGGATGGTGATTTATTCACAGTGGAGGGGAGAGTTGTGTGATCAGGAACGCGCTGCTCATGTGGTCCATAACATGATTGTGCTGTAAATAAAATGTCATATGCTTGGTAGGATAAGAATAAATGCTGCTGTAAATAACGGCCCAATTCAAATGTTTACGTGCTTTTCTTCCTTTTATTGTTTGAGCGGTGATGAAATATATTGCTCTTGAAAATACTTGCCAGCATTTAAAGAAATACAAGTCTAGAAATGCATCCGAATTACAGCGAAGCGCAACCGTACGGTGCTCTGCAGGGCTCAAAAAGGATGAATTTTGAAGTGATATATTCTTGAAAACTCAGAGATGTGGATTCGGACAGCAATTCAATGACCACACGACCTGGTGTTTGTCTAAAACTGTAACGTTAGGTAATTCGGCCGGGGATTTTTACGCGGGTGGTGGGAGACGGACGGCAATAAAACCACTGACTAGCCCCTGTAAATGATGACAATATCGACCCCACGAGAAACTATTACCGTCCGATTAGGGCTTCAGCAACTCCTTCACCACTAACAGAGCTGGAAAATCAAACTTTTCCCGAACCCCGTGAGGAGGAGGGACACAACATCATGGCCACCAGCAAAACCCAGCAAAGTTTGTTCTTGCTCCGGCTTTAACTTCTGGATATTCGGCAGCGATGCCACAACAGACCGAATGACTTCGCTCGCATCTTTCTCCACCGCCATTACTGAACTACAACTCAAACTAGCGCACAACATCAACGCCATCGCTCTCAGCCCTCTGTTCGCTGATTGGACCAGTAAACATTTGTTCGGAGAAAACCTAAGAATATACCCCAATCCCAGACGGAGTACTGAAGGAAAATGAAAATTGAGCGGAAGTACGTAGGAGGGCGGAGCCAGGCTAACCATTGACTTCCATAGTTTTTCTTTCCCCCATATAATGTAATTCAATGGTGCCCCACAATTGTTTGGTTACAAACATTCTTCAAAATATATTCTTTTGTTTTCAGCAGAAGATTCAAACAGGTTTGGAGCAACTTCAGGGTGAGTAAATGATGACAGAACTGTCCCTTTAATGTCGATCCATTAGGTAGTCTGTCACTGAAAATTTGAACTTGTAGGCTATACTCAGGGCCAAATCCAGCATTTCCTCAAAGGGTCGTGTGTCAGATTGTGTGTCTGACACCAGCTGCAGAGGACACGCAGTGAAACCCAGGACTCAGGAGATGACACACACACATCACCTCTAAAAATACCCCTCACTCAGGAAACGGCACATCACAAACTTGCACGCCGGGAGCGTTCGTGGCCCGATTCGCTCCCGTATCTGTTTATCGCTCATTGCCATATCCCTCTCCTGCGATCCTTTAAAATGCGGATTATAAATATTTAAATATAAAAGTCACTGCTTGTTGTAACATACAATTTGATTAGACTTGCTCTGCAACGTTTTGTTTTGAGATGTTCAGATACGCTGTTTATACACTTCGTTTAGCGCACGTTTGTTTTGAACAAACAAATTAGCGGACGCAGTTGAAACCATAGATATACATAATTGTTACAGTTCGGCTCGTAACTGTAACAAAAAGGGCGATCACAACATAGATATGGTTGCAAAGATATATATTTATTACATAGTTCTAGAGGAAACGTAATGAAATTAAAGAATAAAGAAGACATTCAAACGCCGACTGGTCCAAACATGGCTACAAGGTAGACGGGACAAATGAGGATCCTGCCACGAGCCCATACCTGCGAGATGCAACTTATGAAAAATTATTCATAATTTGTTCAAGCGTCCATAATAATAGCCACGTTAATAACGTTTGTAAGAAACCAAACCATTTGTAAATCCGTCAAGATTTCAGTGAGATAAGAGTATTTGTGTTCAGATCACTCGCCTTACATCAGGCACCACAGAGCCCTGCCTGTGACAAGATGGCCGCCGCTGATGACGTTAGAGACTCCGCCGTAGGACATCTAGCCTTTATTATGGATATCTATGGTCATAACTACATCTCTGACGTTTATAACAAACCAAACAGTTTGAAAATCGATAGAAAATTGAGCAAGTTATGGTTATTTAAAAAGTGCATGCACCACTAAAACACAATGTTAGGAGTGAGCGAGCTGACTGTGACAAGATGGCCGCCAGGTGCGGACGTCGACCTCCATTGGCCAGCAGCGCGGACGAGACATCTAGCCTTTATTATGTATATCTATGGTTGAAACGGTCCAGCGAAAACTTCCAAAATTGTAATATGTAGCTAATGAGTTATGAGATTTACCCTCATAATAAACAACAAGGCTTTCCTGAAAGTAGAGCACGGTTTTCCTGTTGTTTTGCAGCTAGCCTAGCGTTTCCTCAATAGCTAATATACATGTTTTTAATTGCTCTCTCTTTGGTGTATTTTATTGTTAAATCATATGAATTTTGGTAGCAGGTCTGTTTGATTGCTGATATATAAACTAAACTTATATGTTAAACTAAACGTTTTTTGTGCATGTAAATATTATACTGCACATCTACTATATATAACACAGAGGAAAAGGAGAAATTGTGGAGGGAAGATACAGATGGCGGCCTGAAAGAATGACTGTGAAAGGGGTTAAATTTGTACAAGAATGCAAGAGAGACAGAAATAGGACTGTCATGATGTTCCCCTTTCAAAACGACAGTGGGGAAAATGAGTGAAAGACAGATTTGTTGCTGTTGACGAATACTAGTGTCAATCTTTCCACACTGATCTTTGTCTCTAAACCCAAGACGTTCTTTCAGCCATTCACAGAATTCAATAATGCTGATAAACACATCTATTTGTCTATATTTCTTTCTTTTTCTGCCTTAAGACTCTTATTTGGAGTAAATAGGGAACTAAGCACCATTCAAACCCATTTATTCATGTATAAGGGACTGAAGTCGTCTCAGTAGGGCTGTACTGTAGAAGCTAATCGCTAATGTTGAGACTACAGATGTCTTCAGTCATGTGACTCCTGGCATGCGTTCAGGTTCATTTAAATGTAATGTGTTGACATTGGCTTTAGAGATATTATAGATCAGGGTTTCTCAACCTTTTGCCTACTGCGACCCACTTTTTTTGGTATGCCAGTCGACCCACTAAGGCTGGAAATAAATAAATCACTTTAGACCTAGGCTACACCGTTTGCTTATTATAATTAATTTGGTAACACTGTACAATAAGGTTGTATTAGTTAACATTAGTTAGTGCATTAGTTAACATGAACAACACCTCTGTTCAGCATCAGTTAATCTTTGTTAACATTAGTTTATAAAAATCCAGCTGTTCAAGGTTTGTTCATGTTAGTTCACAGTGCATTAACTAATGTTAACAAGATTTTAATAATGCATTAGTAAATATAGAAATTTACATGAAAAAATATAAATAAATGCTTTATAAGTGCAGTTCATTATTAGTTCATGTTAACTAATGAACCTTATTGTAGTGTTACCATTAATTTCACGAAAACACACACTTTTTCAATAATTAGGCATTAGACTACGAGGCAAACTGATTTATTTATTTGTACTCACATTAAAGTCCTCATGAAATCAAAATTTACCATATTTACTTTGTTAGCGCAAATTGCTAGTTTTGTGGAGAACAATCCATCCGTGCAAGTCAATCCGCATCAAAAAATTATTTTGCTTCGTAATCTTTAATCAAAATCTGAAAATGCTCCTCCCCTCTACATTGGTAGGCCATTTTTGATGACGTCTGTTTGACGGCTTGGGCTTCGACATGCCATCATTAAACACGCCCATTGAACTTGCGTTCAGATCTGCCTCCATTTCTGAATGAAACGCCTACGTTTCTATATCCAATCAGGTCACAAGGGGGGCGGGGGGGAGAAGCAAACCACGCCCTCTGTTCTGCTCATTTAGTAATTCCGTTTCTCTCGGAAATACGTCAAATCACTGAAATAAAGTCGGTTGCAACTTCCGGTTCACTGGGACTTTAATGTGAAATTTGAGACTGCCACTCTGAAACAATGTATCCAGACGCGGTGGAATTTGGGAAAGGGCCACTCGTAGTGTTGTACTCAGACTAGCTGTTGTCAGCCTATTCCTGCTTTTTGTTTTCGTTGCAGTCACTGTTGAAAATCCTGACTCGCAAAGATAGGTGGTGCTGAATGGCAAGAGAAACTTTGTCGCACGATCTGCGAGTTCTGGATATTTCGTGTCTGGTTTGAATCCAGAAGGAATTCAGGTCTGTTTTGCGAAAGCAAGCTGCAGGCTGCCGTCAGACGCAGTAAATCCATATTTAAAATGGTCTGGGTTGTACTCGGAGTTTCCGAATCTTCTCCTTTTCTTTTAAAAAACGGATGCATTTTCTCAAACTAACAGGCCGTGGCTGCGTACAGTATAACAGGTCTGACATTGCGCACTGTCGTTAACGGGGTAATCCGCTTACGTAAAGAGAGTAGGACCTTGTCCAATAGGAGCCGTTCGCGACAGTGATAAATTATTGTAATAGGACAGTTTAGAAACAGCGTTAGAAAGTTACGGCAATAATGGTTCAACATATGACATTCGAAAATATGAGAACACCGAGAAAGTCTCGTGAGAAACACTGTTAGAAATCATTATATACAGTATATTGTGTTGGTCCCCCTTTTGTTGCCAAAACAGCCCTGACCCGTGGAGGAATGGACTTCTCTAGACCCCTGAAGGTATGCTGTGGTATCTGGCACCAAGATGTTAGCAGCAGATCCTTTAAGTCCTGTAAGTTGTGAGGTGGGGCCTCCATGGATCGGACTTGTTTGTTCAGCACATCCCACAGATGCTCGATTGGATTGAGATCTGGGGAATTCGGAGGCCAAGTCAACGCCTCAAACTCGTTGTTGTGCTCCTCAAAGCATTCCTGAAGCATTTGTGCTTTGTGGCGGCGCATTATCTGCTGAAAGAGCCACAGCCACCAGGGAATATCGTTTCCATGAAAGGCTGGACATGGTCTCAACAATGCTTAGGTAGGTGGGACGTGTCAAAGTCACATCCACATGGATGGAGGACACATGGTTTCCCAGCAGAACATTGCCCAAAGCATCACTGCCTCCGCCGCCACGCCTTCTTCCCATAGTGCACCTGGTGCCATGTGTTCCCCAGGTAAGCCACGCACACACACCCGGCCATCCACGTGATGTAGAAGAACACGTGATCATCAGACCAGGCCACCTTCTTCCATTGCTCCGTGGTCCAGTTCTGATGCTCACGTGCCACTGTTGGTGCTTTGGGCGGTGGACAGGGGTCAGCATGGGCGCCCTGACTGGTCAGCGGCTGTGCCGCCCCATACACAACAAACTGAGATGCTCTGTGTATTCTGAGCCCTTTCTATCAGAACCAGCATTAACTTCTTGAGCAGTTTGAGCTCCAGTAGCTCGTCTGTTTGATCGGACCACACGGGCCAGCCTTCGCTCCACACGTGCATCAATGAGCCTTGGCCGCCCATGACCCTGTGGCCGGTTCTCCACTGTTCCTTCCTTGGAGCACTTTTGATAGAGACTGACCACTGCAGACCGGGAACACCCCACAGGAGCTGCAGTTTTGGAGATGCTCTGACCATCACAATCTGGCCCTTGTCAAACTCGCTCAAATCCTTACGCTTGCCCATTTTTCCTGCTTCTAACACATCAACTCTGAGGACAAAATGTTCACTTGCTGCCTAATATATCCCACCCACTAACAGGAGATGAAGAGATCAGTGTTATTCACCTGTCACCTGATCGGTGTGTTTATATATTGACTTGTTCCTACAATTGCTCATTATATGTTTAGAAGATTGGAAAAATATCATTTTTAAAGAACAATTTGAGATTATTTGTTGCCCCCCATATCATTGTTTTTTTAAAACAATTTCTCCTGGCTTATTTTACTACATTAATCTTCTCTCTTCATAATATTTAATGTCTCCAATGCACCAGTGAGCATTGATTCAGGTGTGCGCTGGTATTGTTCTGTAATGTACTCGTAAATAAGTAAACTTCCACCCTATAAATAAGCAAAGGAAGTATTATATAAGAGTTTTAAGTGAAGGTAGTAATTCTTGAGGTGTGATCATGCTGTCATTCTCTTCACCCGCTAATGTTCTGCGAGGCCTTGGGCCTTTGAAAGGACGCGGTGAAAATGATGTACTGTCTGCAATTAGCATGGCTACCCAATTAAATGTGCAGCCATTCAGATGTTGTGTGTGTGTGTGTGTGTGTGTGTGTTCACGAGTATAGTTGGCTCTGGAGGATATGAACACACAGGGAAGATTCTTTATGCCCACGGCCAATTTGTCACTTTAATTGCACTGCTGCCTTTGCAGTTGATTATCTGCCAATAGAAACACACACACACACACACACACACACACACACACACACACACAAAAATGTGTATTAAGCAAGCATTCATGTGAATGCACACATTTAATGGTTAAAAAAGCCACATGACTTCTGACAGACAGATAATCTGCATTGGTCCTGCTAATAACTTCATCAAGTTAATTAATACAAATTTCTGCTCATTTTTAGGAGCATATGTGCATAATTAGCCACTCACAAGCAAATTCAGATCATTAGTCGCCTTCTAAACTGATATATCATCATCGTTATCCGTGTCCATGTTGGATAAAACTTCCCCTGGACGCGAATAAAATCAGTTTTTTCAGCCAAGGCTATTATAGCCGTGGGGTTAAACCGGCTTGCGGTGAGCTGCATTTACATGTAATTAGCGGCACTGTTAAGAGTTCGATAATGTCAGACATCATCAGCGTCTGTATTTCTCTCTGTGGCTCTTTTGGGTTTAGTGACACCAGCACGTGTGGGACGGTGCCAGTTTGCCAGAGGCGTATTCTGAGTGTGTCAGCTGTCGGAATACGTAAATATGCTGAAGGTTTTGTCTAGAAATAAAGAAAGTGCAGTCAGTTTTGGGAACAAAGCATTTTAATTGATTTACCTGTTCTTTTATGTTTGTTTGTTAAAAACCTAAACTGTGAGATCGTTGACATTTCTGAACAATAAATAGGCGCAATGCAATATTTGGCACGATGTAAACCGGGTAAGTTCTGGTAATTTTACCTCAGGTAAGGTTGTTGAATAGCTTTTATAAAATGGCGACAACAGCAGGCCTACTTTGATTTTTAAAAAAAAGGTTAAAGCTGCACTATGTAACATTTTTGCAGTAAAATATCCAAACACCACTAGGCCAGTGTTATATATTTTGTTCAGTTGAGTACTTACAATATCCCAAATGTTTTCAACTTTTTGTAAATCGTGAGATGCTATTTTACCCTAGAAACCGGGACGTGTGAGGGCGTGGCCTGTCGATGACATCATATCCGCGTTCCCCTCGGTTTGCGGTTTTAGCAGCCGGCGAGAGAACGCACAGAGTAACGCCATCCCATCATCAACACACTCAGATGTGTGTAATATGATCAGCAGAGCTGCGTTACCTCACACTCATGAGCGGAGGAGCGGAAGTGGCGACTGTGGCATAATAAAAGTCCCGCTGCTCGCGAGGCGTGTGTTGCGTTCATCTTATGAACAATCACTCCAGCGGTTCCTCAGCTCCACAACACTCGGTCCTGCTCTGCTTCAGACTACAGTAACGTTCATAATCACATCCATCAACATGATTTCTGCCCGAGTCCTATCCCGATTCTCTCCCACCGGCTGTGAGCTGAAGACCACATGTCCCAAGAGTCTGCGCTCAAACGTGGCGCCATCAAACTACGCCTTTGTTTTGAACAGGCAACCTCAAGCGGTCGGAAAAGTTACATAGTGTACCTTTTAATACTCAAAAAATAAGTATACATTTTGAATAAACAATTCTACTTTTTAAATTAAGCATTTGGTTAGCCTAACAGTTAGCTAGTTACGTTTTACAAGCATAGCATAGCGAGTTATGCAAGTTAGCTGAAATAGCTGGTAGCTTTTTTTCTGAAATTAATTGATTTGATTACACAACATGAATATGAAATTCATTTGATAAAACTTAATTTCTTTTACATGGGCAATTTGTGAGCAGTTTAGCTAGTAGGCTAGTATTGTAGTGACTTTGGAAGCTCAAAGTGTGCCCCTGTCATAACAGTATTACAAATGTCATAGACATCACTGTCACATGGCATAGACGATCGAAATGTGCATTCTGTCTTGCACAGGTGTAGGTTTCCTGTGTCAAATTGTATGCAAACAGGAAATTATAAGGTAGATAAGTTTCTTGTGTGCACGCGATAGTCTGTATATTTTTATTTTTTGCAAAGGTCCCTTTAGGGGCTCTGTCCGTCTGCGATTCCGTGAAGACGGAAATTATAGGGCCCTATATGGGTATTTTTTTACAGTCTATGGTTGCGTCCCATCACCTCCCGTGGCCTCATGGGATAGTAAAGTGTCCATCGTATGCGCACTTCAGAATCTCGCCGGAAGTAGTAGGTCATCCGGGTACTTTTCACATACTGTTTTTCGAATACTATGAATTCGGACATACTACTCTGTTGGCATACTGTTTTTCACATACTATATAGTAGAGAAGTATTCGATTTTGGACGCAGCTTGAATCTTGAGAATCATTGAAAAATGTGGTGATGTGTTTGTTGACCTTTGATGCATGTAAACCTATTGTAGGAGACCTCCAAAACAAAATTAGGAACCTTTAAAATACCATAATAGGGGCACTTTAAACCCATATATACACAGTGAGGAAAATAAGTATTTGAACACCCTGCTATTTTGCAAGTTCTCCCACTTGGAAATCATGGAGGGGTCTGAAATTGTCATCGTAGGTGCATGTCCACTGTGAGAGACATAATCTAAAAAAAAAATCCAGAAATCACAATGTATGATTTTTTTAACTATTTATTTGTATGATACAGCTGCAAATAAGTATTTGAACACCTGAGAAAATCAATGTTAATATTTGGTACAGTAGCCTTTGTTTGCAATTACAGAGGTCAAGGCGTTTCCTGTAGTTTTTCAGCAGGTTTGCACTGCAGGAGGGATTTTGGCCCACTCCTCCACACAGATCTTCTCTAGATCAGTCAGGTTTCTGGCCTGTCGCTGAGAAACACGGAGTTTGAGCTCCTCCAAAGATTCTCTATTGGGTTTAGGTCTGGAGACTGGCTAGGCCACGCCAGAACCTTGATATGCTTCTTACAGAGCCACTCCTTGGTTATCCTGGCTGTGTGCTTCGGGTCATTGTCATGTTGGAAGACCCAGCCTCGACCCATCTTCAATACTCTAACTGAGGGAAGGAGGTTGTTCCCAAAAATCTCGCAATACATGGCCCCGGTCATCCTCTCCTTAATACAGTGCAGTCGCCCTGTCCCATGTGCAGAAAAACACCCCCAAAGCATGATGCTACCCCCCCCATGCTTCACAGTAGGGATGGTGTTCTTGGGATGGTACTCATCATTCTTCTTCCTCCAAACACGTTTAGTGGAATTATGACCAAAAAGTTCTATTTTGGTCTCATCTGACCACATGACTTTCTCCCATGACTCCTCTGGATCATCCAAATGGTCATTGGCAAACTTAAGACGGGCCTTGACATGTGCTGGTTTAAGCAGGGGAACCTTCCGTGCCATGCATGATTTCAAACCATGACGTCTTAGTGTATTACCAACAGTAACCTTGGAAACGGTGGTCACAGCTCTTTTCAGGTCATTGACCAGCTCCTCCCGTGTAGTTCTGGGCTGATTTCTCACCTTTCTTAGGATCATTGAGACCCCATAAGGTGAGAACTTGCATGGAGCCCCAGTCCGAGGGAGATTGACAGTCATGTTTAGCTTCTTCCATTTTCTAATGATTGCTCCAACAGTGGACCTTTTTTCACCAAGCTGCTTGGCAATTTCCCCGTAGCCCTTTCCAGCCTTGTGGAGGTGTACAATTTTGTCTGTAGTGTCTTTGGACAGCTCTTTGGTCTTGGCCATGTTAGTAGTTGGATTCTTACTGATTGTATGGGGTGGACAGGTGTCTTTATGCAGCTAACGACCTCAAACAGGTGCATCTAATTTAGGATAATAAATGGAGTGGAGGTGGACATTTTAAAGGCAGACTAACAGGTCTTTGAGGGTCAGAATTCTAGCTGATAGACAGGTGTTCAAATACTTATCTGCAGCTGTATCATACAAATAAATAGTTAAAAAAATCATATATTGTGATTTCTGGATTTTTTTTTTAGATTATGTCTCTCACAGTGGACATGCACCTACGATGACAATTGCAAAATAGCAGGGTGTTCAAATACTTATTTTCCTCACTGTATGAGCATTGGTACTAGTGATGTTAGCCTGATTTGCTCATTAGCCTCTTCACTGCTTACTCCGCCCATGTTTACAAACCTAACAAGAACAGATGTGACAAAACAATGTGTTTTGTAGCTCTGATAGCATGAAATGCAAACATATTACCTTGCCGCCGTCGCGGTGATGAGCAGGGATTGTGTGAATTGAAACGCTCTGATAGCGCCACAGGAGATGTGAAAACACTTTATGCGCCATGATGTGTCATTACCAACCACAGCTGATATAATGATGCCGTTTTCTAAACGTGAAATTTTCATGATTATTCCTTGTCAAACAAGCTAGGAATACAGAGACGGATGCAAAGAAAAGGCCTGCAAATGAAGAAGTGGCAATAGCCTCTGTGGGCATGCTGTGTGTAATCAAGCACAAATAGACGCAGGCGGTAAGCGCACTGACACAACACACACTCCTCACACTCGCACGAGCTGTACAAGTGAGTCTGTCACTAATCTGACTCCTGTTGTCAGACAAATCGTCCTTCGTTTTCCCTGGTGTCAGACATCTCAGACTGTCTCTGGTTCTGTCCGTCTGACCTGCTTTTTCATGTTATGTTTTACAAGAAAATACCAGTCCTTCCAGAAAAATTCGGATTTTTTTGGTGATTGTTGCGGGCAAAAATCCTTGATTTTGCGGCACGTTTTCTTAAAAAATGCGATGGAATATGCGGGAAATTTATGCAATTTTATGCGATGAAATTTCGGGAACTTGCAAAAACTGCGGTTTGATGAAGAAGAGAGAAAGAAAGGGATTCCCCCAACACCCTGTTCTCTCTAGGCTACTGCCTTAATGTAAAGAGTCATTTCTTGTTACTTCCTATGATAAGCAAGCATATACATCACAGAAAGTGCTGGGAATATTTAAGTTCTCATCGTGTTTTATTTCAGACCTTAATAAACACGTCTCAAACTTACAAAACATTGAGTCAAACAAGTTCTGTAGCTTTACAAAAGGAATATGCTACAACTTCTGTTAAAATGAATAAATATTAAAAAAAATATATATAAATATAGCTGCAAGCAGCAAATAAAAAGACAAGACATGCCAAAATGTCTGGCAGTGTCAGATCAACTGCAGCAATGAGCAATTAAACACATTTAAAGATGATTTTAGGCAAAAAGGCTGAAAAAAACATTGTAGTCAATGGAAATTTCATGTTTTGTTCTATTGTAGCACCACCAAGAGGCTCAATCCCACCATTTCTTATGTGAGTGAGCCCATGTGTGTGTGTCAATTTTGGGGAAAATATCTCATTTCGTTTCGGAGTTATAGACATTTATATGAAAAAACACATAAAAAATGACTGACACCTGACTTTGATTGGATTTTACTACCCCTTACTATCAATATTTTGACATTTGATAATTAGCGGTAAGCTAACTACCTATGTTTCCGAACTTTTGACGCTGGTTTCGTCTCGATCGGACTAGCGGTTTCTGCAATATCAGCTAACGTTTTATAAGCGCTAAATTACAACGCTGCACAAACCATACACGCCGAAACCTGGCAAGTCTGGTATCGTTGGACTCGGCAAGGATTCAGGAGACGAAAAAAGTTACTACCATGAAAATAAATCAATCACACCCAAAGTTATAAGCGTTTGAAAAAACAACAATTCTCCACTAGGTGGCGCTGTTTTGAAACTTCTCAGGCTACTTCAGGGCATCGTGCTGATGACCCATACCGAGTTTCGTAACAATCCGTTGATGAGTTCATAAAATACAGCATTTTAGCACATAATTCAAAATGGCCGACCGCCAAAATGGCCGATATGGTAAAATTGGATATCAGACGACTCGGCATGACGTCCTAAATCGATACCACTTTTACTGCGTCAACTTTTTTTGCAACAAAAATGTGGGGGTTATGAAATCATGCAAGCCCGCATATTTTGCGTGCGGAAATCTGCAATTTGTGCGGCATATTTGACAAAATGCGACCCCCGCATAAATATGCAGACTTTGGCTGATTATGCATTGAATTATGCGATTGCATAATCGCTTTTTTCTGGAGGGACTGAAATACTATTTCAGTCTTTCGACTTAAAAATGTCAAGTTTAATTCAATTTCTGAGTGAAAATTGTTTTAAAGTAAATCATAGACCAAATCTTTTAATCTTCCTCCATTCACCAGCCATTTAAAAGTAGCCTATAAGCATTTAGAGTAGGCCTAGTTGTGTATTAAGACGAAATGTTTTAGTTTACAGGCTCGAAAACTGCACAAAACCCATAAGCAAGTCTAGCATTATTTCAAATACACTCACCTAAAGGGTTATTAGGAACACCATACTAATACTGTGTTTGACCCCTTTCGCCTTCAGAACTGCCTTAATTCTACGTGGCATTGATTCAACAAGGAGCTGAAAGCATTCTTTAGAAATGTTGGCCCATATTGATAGGATAGCATCTTGCAGTTGATGGAGATTTGTGGGATGCACATCCAGGGCACGAAGCTCCCGTTCCACCACATCCCAAAGATGCTCTATTGGGTTGAGATCTGGGGACTGTGGGGGCCATTTTAGTCCAGTGAACTCATTGTCATGTTCAAGAAACCAATTTGACATGATTCAAGCTTTGTGACATGGGGCATTATCCTGCTGGAAGTAGCCATCAGAGGATGGGCACATGGTGGTCATAAAGGGATGTACATGGTCAGAAACAATGCTCAGGTAGGTCGTGGCATTTAAACCATGCCCAATTGGCACTAAGGGGCCTAAAGTGTGCCAAGAAAACATCCCCCACACCATTACACCACCACCACCAGCCTGCACAGTGCTAACAAGGCATGATGGATCCATGTTCTCATTCTGTTTACGCCAAATTCTGACTCTACCACTCTATGTGAATGGGTCGTTTTAACCCAGCGGTTGGGTTAAATGTTTGCTTAAAACAACCCAATTGCTGGGTTAGTCTATTTTCAACCCAACTTGGGTTGTTTTTAACCCAGCATTTTTTAGAGTGTACCTTCATGGTGTGTTATGATTACTGAGGAAATCCCATTGAGAGTGCTAACAGACAGCTTTCTTCAATGCTAAGTTATAGCTCCTTAAGTTAGTAGTGTGTAGTGTAGCTAACTAATGTGGATTGACTTTATCTTCCCAAGTCAGTTGTCTATGTAGTGTATGCTGTAAACAGCAAGGCAGCTTGCTAGGTGTTGGAACAGAGCTAATGTGTTAGCACAACACAGAATCTCACACTTACCTGCACCCCGCCGTGACAAACTCACTGCCATCATGATATCGCACCTCAGCGGTGGCGGAAATGTCCGTTGTATTTCCATTTGTGTGTGTGTGTGTGTGTTGTGTTGTGTTGGGAGATCATTTCTAGCGTATCTTGGATCCTGTTCTGAAAACACTAGGCTACAGATGAAAAACATTCTCTGATTTTAATCAAACAACATGTTTTTAATGACCCAAAAGCACCATTTCCCCGTTTTAAATCTGCTGCCAAAACAGTCATTATGGCATTAATGGTGAATCAATACAGCGCAGACTGGATCCCAGAAATCTTGAATCGATTCCAAAGCGGACAGCCGTTCCTTGTGGACCACGGAGAACTTTAGACCTAAGAAACTTCATTATCTAAGAGTGAAATGCAGGTTGAATTTCTCTCTGTACAGCTGAAAACTGAATAAAAATGAAAATATAACAAAGTGGCATTGGCAATAAAGGCATACAGCTAGGGAATATAAAGATAATGAATTCTGCTGTGAAATATCTCTTATTAAAATGTATTGTGGCGGTATAGGACAGTGATAGTGCAGGCTGGTACTTTTTTACTCCTTATTCTTGGTTAGTAATACTTTGTAATCCATGTCTTATGGTATATTTACGTATATTTTTGTTAGTTCTAACAGATAATTATTAATAAAATGTGTTTATTTATTTTAATAATGTCCAAAAACTGTGATGTTTTTCTAGAATTTATTTTTATTTCCAAGTCAAAAGTACCACATTCAAAATATTAAAATAATAATAATAATAATTTATATTATTGTATTCATTATTATGTTATTCATTAGTATTATCATTTACAAACTCTTGACAATTTTTGGACAATACATTTCTTCCATTCCCCTTTGTTTACTTTCTGGAGATATGCATCACTTTGGCATTTGTTTTGCACAAAGTAACTTATTTACACTAAATTACTCTGGGACCATTTCCATATGGATTTGCCCTACCCAAATTGAAAAGCTTCCCATACACACATACAGTGTCTCTAAATACACAATACTGGTGCCATTTTACAGGAAACCCTTTGAAGTTACATAAACCACTGCTAAAAGTGATAAACATGTGAGTATATGTTGTCTGAGCTGTAATAAACCCTCCCAAAAAAGAGGTGCTTTTTGATTTTTTTTTGGTTATAAATTAATTTTTGAAAGTGTGTATCTCAGGCCCTGTGTGCTCTAGCACCCTGCAGACAGTTTGGGCTGTTTCCACTAGATTACAGAAAAAGAAATGTGTGTGTATCATGTATGCAAGATTTATTCAAATGGCTCTGAATGGAGGAATATTACATTTTTAAAAAAAAGTATTTGATGGAACATAAGACTTGAAGAATAATATGATTTGGTATTATTATTTATATTTATTGTTAAAAATATTTTAGGTTTTGTTATATAACTTAATTAAAGTTTGATTATTCTATTGGTTCGGGATTTTTTTTTTTCATTTCAGATCCATTAAATTCAAGCAATTATATATATATAATATTGTGTATATATATATAATTGCTTGAATTTAATGGATCTGAAATGAAAAAAATCACAAAATGAAAAAATTAGTATACGTTTTTAAAAGAAGCCATTTTCGCTTCAGTTTCGGTGTTCGGCCAAGTGTATCCTAAATTTTCGGTTTCGGCCCAGAATTTTCTTTTCGGTGCATCACTAGTTACGACTGTGTTTATGGTCATACTCACCATCAGGATGAGCATTGAGACATTTTTTGAGTGTATTTGACCATTAATAAGCTGGAAAAAGGAGCTCATTTTTGCACTTGTATGTCAGAGGCGGCTTTACGGTAGTGTTTATATGTGTGTGTGCGCTTCAGATGCGAGCACGAAATCTGCGGGAATTAGTAGGATTAACGTTATGTGCAATCCCGCACGAAATCCAGACCGGTCACACCAACACTAACACGCTGTTATGAATAAAAATCCAGCAGAACATGCGTTCGCCGTGTTCAAAGTGTTAACCGGACTGAATGAGAGGATATTTTTGACAACACTACATGATACAGACAAAACTTTTTTTTTTTCTATTGCCATCTAGTGGAAACAGCCCAAACTGTCTGCAGGGTGCTAGAGCACACAGGGCCTGAGTTACACACTTTCAAAAAATTATTTTATAACCAAAAAATCTAAAAGCGCCTCTTTTTTGAGGGGGTTTATTACAGCTCAGACAACATATCCTCACGTTTATCACTTTTAGCAGTGGTTTATGTAACTTCAAAGGGTTCAAATGACACCAAAATTTAGAGACCACTGTATGTGTGTATGGGAAGCTTTTCAATTTGGGTGGGCCAAATTCAGGCGGAAATCCCCATAAATGGTCCCAGAGCATAAGAGGTTAAACCTAGGGGTAATTAACACATGGTTACCGAGTAGATCGTTCTCTGGGATGCGTTTTCATGAAAATCGAATGTAAACAGTTTTATCTCTAAAAACAGATTCGCTTATAACGCTAGTATATGGGGCATAGAATAAGTCACTTAGCACAGCGCTCGTGGCTCGACTCGTCGAGACTGTTTTCCAAGATGGCTCCTGTCTGTATACGCGTAATGTACTGTCTTTATAAAGTATTCTTATTAAACTGTTTGTACACTTACAAAGTTCTCAATGCTTTGGTTTTCATGTAGGGACCCTCATTATGCTACCGTGTTAGTGTGAGGATATTTTGAGCCTTGTTAGTGGTATTAACCAGCCATTTAATTTGACTTATTCTATGCCCCATATACTAGCGTTATAAGCAAATCTGTTTTTAGAGATAAAACTCTTTACATTCGATTTTCATGAAAACGCATCCCAGAGAATGATCTACTCGGTAACCATGTGTTAATTACCCCTAGGTTCATTTTTCACCTTTAAGAGTTGTCTTGTTGAATCAATGCCACGTAGAATTAAGGCAGATCTGAAGGCGAAAGGGGGTCAAACACACTATTAGTATGGTGTTCCTAATAATCCTTTAGGTGAGTGAATTTGAAATAATGCTAGACTTGCTTATGGGTTTTGTGCAGTTTTTGAGCCTATAAACTAAAACATTTCGTCTTAATACACAACTAGGCCTACTCTAAAAGCAAATAGGCTACTTTTAAATGGCTGGTGAATGGAGGAAGATTAAAAGATTTGGTCTATGATTTACTTTAAAACAATTTTCACTCAGAAATTGAATTAAACTTGACATTTTTGAGTAGAAAAACTGAAATAGTATTTGGTCCCTCCAGAAAAAAGCGATTATGCAATCGCATAATTCAATGCATAATCAGCCAAAGTCTGCATATTTATGCGGGGGTCGCATTTTGTCAAATATGCCGCACAAATTGCAGATTTCCGCACGCAAAATATGCGGGCTTGCATGATTTCATAACCCCCACATTTTCGTTGCAAAAAAAGTTGATGCAGTAAAAGTGGTATCGTTAGATTTAGGACGTCATGCCGAGTCGTCTGATATCCAATTTTACCATATCGGCCATTTTGGCGGTCGGCCATTTTGAATTATGTGCTAAAATGCTGTATTTTATGAACTTATCAACGGATTGTTACGAAACTCGGTATGGGTCATCAGCACGATGCCCTGAAGTAGTCTGAGAAGTTTCAAAACAGCGCCACCTAGTGGAGAATTGTTGTTTTTTCAAACGCTTATAACTTTGGGTGTGATTGATTTATTTTCATGGTAGTAACTTTTTTCGTCTCCTGAATCCTTGCCGAGTCCAACGATACCAGACTTGCCAGGTTTCGGCATATGGTTTGTGCAGCGTTGTAATTTAGCGCTTATAAAACGTTAGCTGATATTGCCGAAACCGCTAGTCCGATCGAGACGAAACCAGCGTCAAAAGTTCGGAAACATAGGTAGATAGCTTACCGCTAATTATCAAATGTCAAAATATTGATAGTAAGAGGTAGTAAAATCCAATCAAAGTCAGGTGTCAGTCATTTTTTACGTGTTTTTTCATATAAATGTCTATAACTCCAAAACGAAATGAGATATTTTCCCCAAAATTGACACACACACATGGGCTCACTCACATAAGAAATGGTGGGATTGAGCCTCTTGGTGGTGCTATAATAGAACAAAACATGAAATTTCCATTGACTACAATGCTTTTTTCAGCCTTTTTGCCTAAAATCATCTCAAAATGTGTTTAATTGCTCATTGCTGCAGTTGATCTGACACTGCCAGACATTTTGGCATGTCTTGTCTTTTTATTTGCTGCTTGCAGCTATATTTATATTAATTTTTTTAATATTTATTCATTTTTACAGAAGTTGTAGCATATTCCTTTTGTAAAGCTACAGAACTTGTTTGACTCAATGTTTTGTAAGTTTGAGACGTGTTTATTAAGGTCTGAAATAAAACACGATGAGAACTTAAATATTCCCAGCACTTTCTGTGATGTATATGCTTGCTTATCATAGGAAGTAATAAGAAATGACTCTTTACATTAAGGCAGTAGCCTAGAGAGAACAGGGTGTTGTGGGAATCACTTTTTTTCTCTCTTCTTCATCAAACCGTAGTTTTTGCAAATTCCATCGCAATTTTCATCGCATAAAATTGCATAAATATCCCGCATATTCCATCGCATTTTTTTAAGAAAACGTGCCGCAAAATCAAGGATTTTTGCCCGAAACAATCACCAAAAAAATCTGCATTTTTCTGGAAGGACTGGTATTTTCTTGTAAAACGTAACATGAAAAAGCAGGTCAGACGGACAGAACGAGAGACAGTCAGAGATGTTGTCCTTTAAACATATAGAAAACTATGCCAGTTTTTCTTTCTTTTTCCACAAAACATTATTTTTCTCGCATTTTCACTTTCTCATTTTTTTTCCCAGAGAGAATTGAGAAAGTCTCCAGTTTGTGAATGTTAGATGAAGTCAAACTAATCATAAAAGAGGCTGTTTACATAATAAACATTTTAAAGAGACAGAAGCAAAAACAGATCTAAGAGTCAGAGAGGGGCCTGAAAATGGTCTCGTGAAACTAAATTGACTTTTTTTTCCTAGTAACGTCCTAAGTGGACTTAAATGGTGTGGAATATGGCCCATTAAATGCATCCTCATGACCCCTTAAGGTCACAAGACATAAAAGGGGGGTTGTTAAAATTAAAGACGGCCATTGTGACCTCAAATCGAGATGGAACGATCTCGAGAGAGAGGGACAGAAGCTTGCACCATGTTTGCACGGTACACAGAAAAGTGTGGTGCAATAATTAGCCCTGACAGTGATGGATGCGACAGCTCAAAGCTCATGGGGTTTTGTGCAAAGGCACATATAAACACATGCACAATGTTGGACATGTTTGGTTTTTCTAGTCCTGAAAGAAGCCAGGCTGACAGATTCATAATCAAAATATATATACTTGTTTTTTTTCAATTGAATATCTTAAAATGCGGTAGTGATGTTGAATATTGATTATTTCATTCCCAAAGCTGCGTTACTAACGGCATATATCAGACTTTAATGAAATCAGAGGGTTTTTTCCTTGCAGTTTGCTTTGTTTTCTGAATAAATGCCATATGCTGCAGCAGATTAAATGAACACAGGGAAATTTACATTTCTCCGGGGTGTCTAGCATCCGTAAGTGCGCGTGCAAGAGAGGACAAGTCTGGGTTCCGGTGATAAGTTGTGTTTTAGCTGCTGGCTATCGAGTACTGGTTTATGAACGCCCTTTGAAATGCTACTCAGTTCTGAGGGTGACTAAATTCTGTCCGTAATTCACCTCGTGCGATATGGAAATTCAGTCCATGAGTCACATGAGTATGTAGCATTTTGTTATGCAGTACTTGAAGATGCCGTATTTCTAGGTTTACAGTCAAAAGAGAGATAATTTACCATGTTTTACACTAGCTTGGTCCTACTAGACTCTTGTACATTTCATTTGTTCAGAGAGTCTGGCCACTCTCCATTGACAAGCGTTCACATCCTTGAAGGCGGGAACTCTGTTGAAGTTTAAAACTATTGGATCTGACCAGAGCCGCTCTGGATCTGCCTTAACCAATCGCTAACGTTTGGTCGTGACGTATGTCACATGTGAGATGGTGGTCCAGTGGGTTAAACCATGGAACTGATATGCAGAAGGTTGCTGGTTCGATCCCAGCGGTCACCACCAGTGTGTCCTTGAGCAAGGCACTTTACTCCATGTTGCTCCAGGGGGATTGTCCCTGTAAAAAGGGCAGTGTAAGTCGCTTTGGATAAAAGCGTCTGCCAAATGCATAAAAATGTAAAAAAAAATGTCATCTCAAACTAGCACACGACATCAACGCCATCGCTCTCAGCCACTCCCTCTGTTCGCTGATTGGTTAAAATTTACCGCAATCCCAGAAGGAGTACTGAAGGAAAATGAAGATTGAGCGGACGTACGTAGCAGGGTGGAGTCAGGCTAGTTTTACACAGCTGTCTCTGTAAACATTAGCTAAACTGGTTTTATTATCATGCAACAAAGAAACTTTTACAGTGTAAAAACGATTTTTCAAAGTTGTAAATAAAACTTGGATTACTTTTCACAAGAAAAAACTGTTACTTGCCAGTTCTTTGAATTTATTTGTGAAATGTAGCAATTTTTGAGTGGAAGTTGTTTCGAAGTAAACCCTTCACCACATTGTTTTTTTTCATTGTACGGCGCAAAGGCTAACGTTAAATTTTTACACTATTTCCAGAAATCGAATGCGCTGTTTAGGAACATCAACGCTTTCTACATTAGCATTGGTAAGTCAATTTTCTAGCTATTAGCTATAAAGATTCTAGCTATTAGTTTGAGTTATCGCATCTTTTTTAGTAGCAAAATATTAGGTTAAATGCTACCATTGACCACTAAGGTAAACGTACCTATTATGCTGCGTTCACACCAAACGCGAATAGAGCGTCAGGAGCGAGTCATTTCAATAGAAAGGCGCGTTGACGCGCGTCTGGAGGTCCTGCTACGCAATTCCGCCTCATTCACACGTCCAGTTCGCGCGAATTGGTCGCGAATTGAGCGTCTTGCGCGAGTGGTGCTTTTTGTACATTCACGCGTTTGAAACGAATTCGCGTCTGATGGCCGAGTTGAAAATGTTTAACTTTGGCGTCAATTCGCGCCGCGTTAACCAATCAGGAGCCTGCTCGCTGTGGTCACCTGGTAATGTGATGTGATGAGAAACCCTGCATAATTAAAAAATACTACTATTGTGTCACAAAATGTAGTTGTTTAAAGTTCAAATCTGTGGTTTATTTATAAAGAGAGCGCCTATTTAAAAAAATAATCTTGTGTTTTTGGAGATCCAGGCGATCAGCGGGCGCTCAGCGCTCATTAACCCCGGCGAGAGCAGCCTTTCCTCGGCCAGTCCTTCTGGCGTCTGCCGCTGGCTCTGATGTCCTGTAGTGGTTCGTCTTGTGTGGATCTAACGGGCGATCTTTGCTCTCATGAATCATCATTTGTTGTCTGCCAAATCATTTTGACTGAAGGCAAAGAGAAGTTTCATAACTTTATTTTTTAATGATATTTAAATACACATGCAGTGAAGATAATGTAGGAGTTGCCTGGACCACATTTGTGTGGCTATTAATGTTTAATATATATTATTAAATAAAAATGAAAAGAGGCAGAGTGGTGTTTTATGACATATTTCTCCTGGAGCGCCTTGAACGCGCGTCTATTTCGCTTCAAACACTCAATTTATACGCGCGTCCAATTCAGAGTTAATTTCGTTGACGAATAATTTTCATCATAATTTTCGTCAATGATCTTTTTTCACTGACGAAAACGAGACGATAACTAAATAAAAACTAGTGTTAGATGACAAAAACTATAACGAAAATCAATTGTCATTTTCGTCAACAAATAAAAACGAGACGAAAATGTTAGGGAGGGACGATTAGGGAAGAGATCCAGTCAGAGCTGATGTCCGCGCACATTTGATTTGAACGTGTTGATCTAACCGCTGGAGAACACGGCGCTGTTGCGCTTCTACAGGCTCATCCCCAATCCAGCGCTCCAGAGCGGCTCAATCAATGAATAACACACATTTATGCCAGGATATTGTTTATGAACTAATGCTGATGAGTAATGACAATGTTTACTTTACGATGTTTATATAGTAATATGTTTTAGACGGTTGTAGCATATTTTATCTCCTCATCTGAACTTGAATGAGCTCCTACAACTACAATAGAGGCTCAGACATTTCAAAATAAGAGTCCTGGTGTATTTCAAGCTGGTTTATAACTAAAAGTCACGCATTATATATTCGTTTTTGCTTACACAATAAACTGTATTTAGTTTCATTCCCATTTAATTCATAGTCAGGAGGAAAGACCAGTATTTAACACATATTAAATAAAGTATCAGGGTTATAATAGTTCACTAAAACCATTAAAAAAAACTTTGTTACTTAAAATTAAATAAATGTTAACTGAAATTAAAAAATAAATAAACAAACAAACTAATTTGAAGCTTTAGCTTAACATGATATAGGCTACTAACTAAAACAGAAATACAATTTTTTCTGTTTTAGATACAAACTATGTAGATGTTTTTAAAAACAAACAAAAAAGTGAATTGAGCTCTTTTGTGAATTTATAATGTTAAAAACAAAATGATGTCAAAATGTCAGTTCTAGTGACAGTCGGTTATGTAATACTTAAATGCTTAATTTATTACAATTGAACTAAACTCATTAGATATTAGGAGACTAAAACTAAAAACAATTCAGGTGACTAAAATATGACTAAAACTAAATGGCATTTTAGTCAAAAGACTATGACTAAAACTAAATCAAAATATGCTGTCAAAATTAACACTGGTCCAATTCACTGTAGACACGTGAATGGATTCAAAATGTTCAAGCGTCAAACTAGACTATTACTCTATTCGACAACTAACTAGACTCTATTCGCATTTGGTGTGAACGCAGCATTAAGCTCAAGTACCCATTAAGCACACTACTATCTTTGAGCTCAGATTATAAAAAAAAAAAAAAAAATCATTCTACTTGATGGCATAACGAATTGATGCGTTTAATATTACACACCACATAAAAGGGAATCTTCGAAAAAAATCATATTTATATAGACAGATTTACCTGAGCCGTGTCTCGAGCCATATCAACGCCTTAGCAACAAACAAATATTATGCCGGCGAGTTTTGAGCAACAACAACAACAAAAAAAACTTTTTCCTTCATAAAATGTAATATTTTAATGTTTGTTATTGTCACTACAATACTAGCCTGCTAGCTAAAGTACTCACAAATTGCCCATGTAAAAAAAATTGTTAATTGTTTAATTGTAAGTTGTGTAATCAAACAAATGAATTTCAGAAAAAAAGTTTCCAGTTACTTCAGCTAACCTGCATAACTCGCTATGCTTGTAAAACGTAACTAGCTAACTGTTAGGCTAACCAAATTATTACCAAATTATAACCAAAATAATTTAAAAAGTAGAATTGTTTATTCAAATCATTATTATACAAAATGTAAACTTATTTATTGAACATTAAAGGTGCACTATGTTACTTTTCCGTCCGCTTGAGGTCGCCTGTTCAAAACAAAGGCGTAGTTTGATGACGGCACAGACTCTTGGGACATGTGGTCTTCAGCTCACAGCCGGTGGGAGAGAATCGGGATAGGACTCGGGCAGAAATCATGTTGATGATGTGATTATGAACGTTACTGTAGTCTGAAGCAGAGCAGGACCGAGTGTTGTGGAGCTGAGGAACCGCTGGAGCGATTGTTCATAAGATGAACGCAACACACGCCTCGCGAGCAGCGGGACTTTTATTATGCCACAGTCGCCACTTCCGCTCCTCCGCTCATGAGTGTGAGGTAACGCAGCTCTGCTGATCATATTACACACATCTGAGTGTGTTGATGATGGGATGGCGTTAAGGCCCGGGTATACTTCACTTACCGCGCCCGGACGCGTCACGCGCGCAGCCCTGTCCGCGCGTCTTTCAAAGTATACTACACAACGGATGCGCGCGGATGATCGCGTTCGACGCATGCGCAGTACATTTTTTTCCTATGCTCTACCAGACATTGGGGGGCAGCACTGAGTCCTGTTATCAACGGGACATTCGCTGGGCATGATCGGAGAATAACTGTAGTGCATCCACCATTGCAAGAAGTTTGGAAGAAATACTGAAGAATCATAAACGATGGAGAAGGATATCCTCTCTTTTTTAAAGCGTGTTGTTTTTAAACCGGTCTTTGCACACTCTTCTTCGACGGCTGAACACTGTGCTCAATACTGTGCGTATTGCCACCTAGTGGACTCTTCTGTACTGCTGGCGCATGCGCTGTTGCACGCGGACCATCCGCGCGGTCTCGAAATTTGGGCTGCGCGCGGACGGGGTGTGCGGCCGGCCGCACGCCCTCCGAATGACGAAAATTACGTCATGCGGGCGGTGCACGAACGCGGACGGCCGAAGTATACCCGGGCCTTTACTCTGTGCGTTCTCTCGCCGGCTGCTATGACACTTGTTCACACTGCAGTGAGAGGAAAGCGCTTCTGCAGAATAAAACCGCAAACCAAGGGGAACGCGGATATGATGTCATCGACAGGCCACGCCCTCACACGTCCCGGTTCTAACAGGTCTTTGAGGGTCAGAATTCTAGCTGATAGACAGGTGTTCAAATACTTATTTGCAGCTGTATCATACAAATAAATAGTTACAAAATCATACATTGTGATTTCTGGATTTATTTTTAGATTATATCTCTCACAGTGGACATGCACCTATGATGACAATTTCAGACCCCTCCATGATTTCCAAGTGGGAGAACTTGCAAAATAGTAGGGTGTTCAAATACTTATTTTCCTCGTATGTGTGCAGCGGAACAGGGGATCGCGGCTTTGAAATCGAGTCCAATTGGGCTTATTCTTCCAAACTGTCAGTAGTTGTCAGGAAAACACTATAACACCTCAAATGGCGGCTTTTCTTCACCTGTGGATAACCGCTCTGTGTATGAAGGAACTGCCCGAGAACCACTTTCACCTCCGTCACGGAAAACATACAAGATGACGACACAATCGAGTAAAATGGTGGTGACATTCTTTATCATGTAAACATAATGGGCGATATATTGCATCACAAAAAATTATTGAGGTCATGTACATATATTGTGCGATATATCGATATATTGATTATTGCGACAGGCCTATTAATACAGACATTTCCACTGTATATCCTGTGTATTTTATCAACCCGGATGTTTAGAAACATGTTTGTTGTATATAGTATAGCCTATTGGTTTAGCATTCATCTTAGGGCATTTTCACACCAGAAAGTCTGCACCAAGATCCGAACCGATGTTCATGTTTTGATCAATTTTATACATTCGGTTAGTTTTGGTTTGGTTTCACATTACAATTATGCGAGTGCACTAAAGAACTTTACATGACTTGCGTCCACTCGTCATCATCTATGTGGGCTGCATCTGGACATTGATTGGTTTGTAAACGGACGTGCGTCTGACGTCAGCGTCTTTGACAAGAATGAATGAACGGACGTTGGACGCATATCGTTGCCACTATTGAGTGCGCATTGCTTGACTATTTTCTTTTCATTACGTTTAAAAGTGGACATTTCAAGCTTTATATTCACATATTTCTCATGTTTGTGAGACAAGTAGCCTGCTGAGTTTCGGTTTATTTGAGCTCCAGTTCATGTGCAAAGCATGTGATCGCTCCCGTGATTATTGTCTGCTATAGACTATTTGCTTCTTATTTATTAAATCCAGGCAATTATCTGATTAAACGTTGATTTAAATTAAGATACAATTTATACAAAACGAAATTTACATTAAAGAAAGGCTTTCTAAGCAAAATCATACAAAATTTCTTTCAAAATCATTTCTGACCTTCTGTCTTCTGACATATTGCGCATCTTTTCACTTTTCATAATCAATGTAGCCTAGATGAAATTTAAACATAACATTAAAATATTTAAACATAAACAGGAACTTCCTGTAAATGGTCTGAAAGTCCGAACCATACAGAAAATGCTTTCACACTAGAAACGAACCGAACCTTTGTTCAGTTTGATCCGGATCGAGACTACCTCTTTTCGTCGGACCAAATTTCGTCTGTTTGGTCCGGACCGTGGTATGGGGGAGGTTTCACACCTGTAATTTTGATTCGGACCAAACTGAAAAGTCTGAAAATCCGGACCAAACAAGGTAGGTGTGAAAGTGCCCTTAAGCTACCCTTTGTAGGGGAGAGTGGGGTAATGTGAGACATCGGGTAATGTGAGACACCCCCTGTATCTAGTCAACAGAACACATTTGTGGTCATATGACCATTATGTTTTCAAGCCCCTTCAATTTCCCCTTGGCCATGAAGGAGAGGACCTCATGGTGCTGTGGCAAGCATGTTTTTTTCACAAAAATATTTTTTTTTTTGCATGTAAAAGTACATTTTCTTGCTGTCAACTTAATCAACTGTTGTGCCAAAGCAAATTGATTCAGGTTGAAAAACTTATATCACACATATTGATGAACTACCAACTAGAGATGAAACGGTATGGAAATTTCACATCACGATTATAGTGACCCAAATTATCACGGTTATCAATATTATCACGGTTTTGTTCAAATGAGATGAAAGTGTTCAAAAAGAACAGATGCACACACTGAAAAGTTTTATATTTGAAAATCAACAAACGACAAATAACTAAAGCAGCTCTATGCACTTTTTAAAGCTAGATTCTATTCTGTGGGATTTCCTTCCTTATAATGGCCGTCGTCAATAGCAACGTATAAGGCATAAATAATAATAATTTGTCGTAAATATAATCTCTAATATTATCTCTGTAAATATATTCTAGTGTAAAATAAAAGCATCATGAAGCTTCGAAGCGTAATGAATCAGTGAGTCGATTCATGATTCGGATCGCGTGTCAAACTGCTGAAATACGTGACTTTGGCGATCCAAACCGCTGAATCGACTCATTGATTCATAACTCTTCAAACCGCTGAATCGACTCACTGATTCATAACGCTTCAAACCGCTGAATCGACTCACTGATTCATAACGCTTCAAACCGCTGAATCGACTCACTGATTCATAACGCTTCAAACCACTGAATCGACTCATTGATTCATAACTCTTCAAACCGCTGAATCGACTCACTGATTCATAACGCTTCAAACCGCTGAATCGACTCATTGATTCATAACGTTTCAAACCGCTGAATCGACTCACTGATTCATAACGCTTCAAACCGCTGAATCGACTCATTGATTCATAACTCTTCAAACCGCTGAATCGACTCATTGATTCATAACGTTTCAAACCGCTGAATCGACTCACTGATTCATAACGCTTCAAACCGCTGAATCGACTCACTGATTCATAACGCTTCAAACCGCTGAATCGACTCACTGATTCATAACGGCTGAATCGACTCACTGATTCATAACGCTTCAAACCGCTGAATCGACTGATTCATAACGCTTCAAACCGCTGAATCGACTCACTGATTCATAACGTTTCAAACCGCTGAATCGACTCACTGATTTATAACGCTTTAAACCGCTGAATCGACTCACTGATTCATAACGCTTCAAACCGCTGAATCGACTCACTGATTCATGATGCTCCAAACCGCTGAATCGACTCACTGATTCATAACGCTTCAAACCGCTGAATCGACTCACTGATTCATAACACTTCAAACCGCTGAATTGACTCACTGATTCATAACGGCTGAATCGACTCACTGATTCATAACGCTTCAAACCGCTGAATCGACTGATTCATAACGCTTCAAACCGCTGAATCGACTCACTGATTCATAACGCTTCAAACCACTGAATCGACTCACTGATTCATAACGCTTCAAACCGCTGAATCGACTCACTGATTCATAACGTTTCAAACCGCTGAATCGACTCACTGATTTATAACGCTTCAAACCGCTGAATCGACTCACTGATTCATAACGCTTCAAACCGCTGAATCGACTCACTGATTCATGATGCTCCAAACCGCTGAATCGACTCACTGATTCATAACGCTTCAAACCGCGTGAATCGACTCACTGATTCATAACACTTCAAACCGCTGAATCGACTCACTGATTCATAACGGCTGAATCGACTCACTGATTCATAACGCTTCAAACCGCTGAATCGACTGATTCATAACGCTTCAAACCGCTGAATCGACTCACTGATTCATAACGCTTCGAAGCTTCATGATGCTGTGTTTTAAAATCGGTCATCACACCGGGAAACTGCTTTGCGCGTCTTTTGCTGTTATTTTTGTTGGCAATTTGCGATATCTATGGTTTCACTGATATCTATGGTTTCTCCACGGGGGTTTGCAGCTTTTCGATGACGTTCACGTCGGGTAATTACGTCACTTCAAAACGTTCCCATGGCAACAGGGGGAAATGGCGGCTCTTGTGTGAAGTAAATGAACATTTTTCAACTTTCTGCTAATATATATATATAGGACTTTTTTTGCAACGAAAATGCGGGGATTATGAAATCACGCTAGCCCCGCATATTTTGCACGCAGAAATATGCTATTTATTAGAGGGGAGCAAATGTAAAAAATGTCTCACTTTACCCCACTCTCCCCTACCAACAAACACAACTAAACTGCTTAAGGATTTTAATTTACATTGATTTTAAGTTTGTGAGGAACAGACGGGCCTATATACTCTAAGAAAGGAAGTTCAAATCTGTTTGTAAGCGTTTATTTGTCCGTTAAATATCAGTATCTGTACCTGAAAGATTAA
>CM042263.1:3300245-3362745 GCA_023566225.1 Romanogobio albipinnatus
GCAGGAAATCGTTCCACAAACGTTAGTTCATCTGTCCATGTAATTTTCAAACGATTTATGAATAAGAACAGAAAATGACCGCTCCACTTCACATCGCCCAATGGAATTTGAACTTGCTTTGCCTGATCACGATTGGTTGGTGTATATACATGACAAACGGGCATTGGTGAATAGTGTAATACTTTAAAATATATTATACATAGATTTGTAATTAAATCAACACATTAGCTCTGATTATGGATGGAAAAAAAAATATTGGTTTACTTTTTCCCCGTGAGGCCACACACTCTCTGAAAGGATCATATTTGCCTCGAGAGCCGAACAGTGGAAAATCAGCAGCCAATCAAAACGCACGTAACCCATGGCAACACGTTATGGCAACGCCTCAACAGAAATTGTCCGACTTTTGAGCCGTTCGTTACTATTGTATACATTGTCATGTTATAATAATCACATTTATTTAGTTTTATAAATCACGATATTATCATTGATATTTGTCTGAGAGGGGCACTTATGATTCATTTTGAAAAAGGGCAGGGGCTCGAGCACCCAAAGCCCCCCCCTCTGCACGTGCCTGGACACGGGTATTACACTGGTATTACGACGTAAACATGAAATAGGAGGACATTTCAGACGTCCTCATATTTAAAATGGCTTTAAAAATATAATAAACAATATTTTAGTAAAAATGTTAAAATGCAGAATGTTTCCTGTGATGGGTAGGTTTATGTGTGTGTGTAGGGTAGGGGTAGTGTGTGTGTGTGTGTGTGATGGGTAGGTTTGATGGGTAGGTTTAGGGGTTGTGTTTGTGTGTGTGTGTGTGTGTGTGTGTGTGTGTGTGTGTGTGTGTGTGTGTGTGTGTGTGTGTGTGTGTGTGTGTGTGTGTGTGTGTGTGTGTGTGTGTGTGCGCGCGTGTTATTACTCCATTTCCACCATATGTAAAAATTTCATATATAATTATTTGATATTTTATAACTCCAACTCCATATTAAACCCTATGGAAAGGCAGGCATCCCAAAACTTTTGGCAATATAGTGACTTAAAGGTCCCGTTCTTCATGATCCCATTGTTCAAACTTTAGTTAGTGTGTAATGTTGCTGTTAGAGCATAAATAATACCTGTAAAATTATAAAGCTCAAAGTTCAATGCCAAGCGAGATATTTTATTTAACAGAAGTTCCCTTTCAAAGCCTACAGCGAACGGCCGGCTTGGACTACATCCTGGTACTTCCTTCTTTAATTACGTCAGTAGAACAGACTAACCTCCGCCCACAAGAATACGCGAAAAAAGGGGGCGTGGTCTTGTTGCTGTCCCACGTGGAGAAGAGGACGTGTCGCATGGAGAAAAGGAAGTGCTGCGTTTGAGTGTGTTTGTCGCCATGTCGTCGAGACGCTGTTATTTTCATCCCGGAGTCAAATCACCTTTGTTTGGCTTTCCCAGGGACGCTGTAGAGATCATTAAGCGCATATATCTCCCCGTTAAGAGGCGTGACCTTTCCACGTGCGCTAAGCTGCTGTCGAATCACAACACGGGAACCGCTGGCACAATCAGAACTCGTTACGTATTTCTGAAGGAGGGACTTCATAGAACAAGGAAATCATCAGCCGTTTTTAGGACAGTGAAAACAGCGGTGTACAGATGAGTACATTGTGTGAAAAATACTGGGGTTTTTTTTACACGCGAAACATGAACACATGTTATATTGCACACTGTAAACACAATCAAAGCTTCAAAAAAAACACGAAGAACGGGACCTTTAAACTGCAGTTCATGGACTGGCCACTAGAGACAGACTCCAGAAGGAGCAGAATCTCATTGAGCTCATGTTAAAGTGCCCAACTTTACAGCAGAAGAACACATGTTTACAGTCTGGGACAAACTGTGCTTTTGGTCTATACGGCTAATTTTGCCCTTCATGACGACTGTGAGGAGGGGAATTTATTTATAACTCATTCGTTTACATTATATAAAGCCTTAAAGTTCTGCATAATTAAGGGCGAGGCCACTTTGAGTGACAGGTGGATTGCCGTTTGTCTGCTGTCTGTTAGTCGTCAGCTCAGCTCCGCCCACGTCCCGCCTCTTTGCCCATTTTCTGTTATCAGGGAGTGACAAGCGATGACGCGCTGACAAGATGGCGACGGCCAGCTCGACCAGACTTAACGCTTCAAAACTGCTCTTCAGAATCCTATGGGTGACGTCACGGACACTACGCCCATATTTTTGTCTATGATACACATAAATCAGAAAAGTATCGGAAAAGACTAAAAATGGTTGGATATTTCTCATATGGTACTATTTTGCCTTTTTGGACGTATACCAGTACCTTGGTATACGTCCTCTCTTGGTTTTGAAGGGCATTTTTTCAGTATTTTTGTGTTGACAGGGCAGTTTTTCTTGACGTTAGCTGTTGGGACGGTTTTGAGGCAGGAAGGGTGGGCTGTCGCTGGGAGTTTGGAGTGTGTTCGGTGACGAGAAGCATAACAGAGTAATTTCTATAGACAGGACAGTGAGGAGAAGCCTGAGGAATGAACACACACACACGCGCAAACACAGACACATCGAGTGCTGCGGGGACAGCCGTCCCCAGACGCTCCAAATGGGCACAGTAAGGAAGAGGTCCCATCTATATTTGGCAAGGTCATCAAAGAGCCTGGAGGTAAAACGAATGATGTTTCATACTTGTGTGATTTAGAAAACAAGGCCTTTTTAGACTCAAAGGGAGGAATGATGACCCGTTACTGATGAGATGAGCTGAGCTGATGTTGGGAGAGAATGAGGAAGGGAATGCTCTTTTAGAGGAGAAGAGGGACATCTCTCCATCCAATTTCACCTGTTCAGCTCTGATAGCTTCCCCGGGGGGGGAATAACGACGCAGAATGAATCTCGGTCATTGAAAATAATAATGGATATCATGCAAAATTCACTTTTATATGGTCTTTGCATATACCCTACAATGATAAAAATCCATTCACTCCTTTTTTTTTATCCTCAAAAAGCCTAAACACTCTCAATAATCAAGCCGTATGATGTCATATTGCTCATGCTCCGCCCACGACTGCTAACGGACTGTCCCATATTAGCATATTTCCTCCCTCAGCCCGTTGTACACTGTCCGCCAAGGCAGCGCTTCACGTGTCTACACGAGGGGTGTGGTGAGCAGTGATGATGACGATAAGCTCATTATCATTTAAAGAGACATGCACCGAAACTGTTCCTGTGAACAGAGCTGTGTTTTTGAAGAGGTTAAAGGGTTGATTTACATAAACATTGAGGAATTTTAACCAAAGCATGTTACAGACTTTCCACGAAGACCCTAAAGAATCATACCAGCATCCGATGATCCCTTTAAATTATATGAATAAATTATTAATTATAATAAATGATATATAATATTATATAATTATATTCTCTCTCTCTCTCTCTCTCTCTCTCTCTCTCTCTCTCTCTCTCTCTCTCTCTTTGTGTATATATATATACATACATACATACATACATACATACATATATACATATATATATATATATATATATATATATATATATATATATATATATATATATATATATATATATATATATATATATATTACCAACAGTAACCTTGGAAACGGTGGTCCCAGCTCTTTTCAGGACATTGACCAGCTCCTCCCGTGTAGTTCTGGGCTGATTTCTCACCTTTCTTAGGATCATTGAGACCCCACGTGGTGAGATCTTGCATGGAGCCCCAGTCCGAGGGAGATTGACAGTCATGTTTAGCTTCTTCCATTTTCTAATGATTGCTCCAACAGTGGACCTTTTTTCACCAAGCTGCTTGGCAATTTCCCCGTAGCCCTTTCCAGCCTTGTGGAGGTGTACAATTTTGTCTCTAGTGTCTTTGGACAGCTCTTTGGTCTTGGCCATGTTAGTAGTTGTATTCTTACTGATTGTATGGGGTGGACAGGTGTCTTTATGCAGCTAACGACCTCAAACAGGTGCATCTAATTTAGGATAATAAATGGAGTGGAGGTGGAAATTTTAAAGGCAGACTAACAGGTCTTTGAGGGTCAGAATTCTAGCTGATAGACAGGTGTTCAAATACTTATTTGCAGCTGTATCATACAAATAAATAGTTAAAAAATCATACATTGTAATTTCTGGATTTTTTTTTTTTTATGTCTCTCACAGTGGACATGCACCTACGATGACAATTTCAGACCCCTCCATGATTTCTAAGTGGGAGAACTTGCAAAATAGCAGGGTGTTCAAATACTTATTTTCCTCACTATATATATATATATATATATATATATATATATATATATATATATATATATATATATATATATATATATATATATATATATATATATATATCTATATCTCATACTTAACTTATTCATGTAATTAATTTACTATAAATTATTATATTAATCACGTTAGATACCATTTATTTTATATTTAGGTGATATACACCCTATGAAGAAATATGATCGCTAATATGATCTCATACTGCCACCTTAACTAGCATCAATGTAGTATTGTTTCCATATTTTATAATCAAACTGTAAATGAACAGTAAATCTATATCAGTTTGAGAGTATCTTCCCGCACCATCTCTCTCTCTTTCTCTGACAAACTCGTCATCATCATGCTGTTCTGTTGAGGTCACCTGTCCTTGACCCCTCTGTCGGCTTTCTGGAAGTTTCTCTGATTTGCCGTGCGGTTCATCGAATCCCTCAGAGGGTCTTTCACCTGTCTCCTAACAGCTCCCAGAATGCAATACTGAGCAGGACAACACACGCCTGGCAATTAGAGAAATGGAAACTGGAGTGCTCTTCCGAGAGGGGAAATAATTGGATGTTCGAGTGCGTATGTGTGGACTGACTTGATTCACTTTCCTCAAAGCAATTACTGTGGTCGAAAAAAACACAGCAATTTCAGCATTATTGGAATCGTTACCTTTACGCCCTTGTAGTTCATTACAGACTGACTTATTTGGACACAAACTGCAGATGAATGAAAGTGAGTGGCTCAAAGATTCTTTACTAAGATAAACATTCTTGTTGCTTTAACGCCATTTTTCCATCTCCTTTTGTCAAACTTCCACATTCCCATTGTGAGCGCACCTGTTTCGTTTGTACAAACAAGTGAGTCACAAAACAAAACTCAACGACACCTGTGCAAACAAACTCAACATAATGTACATGTTTCTTTTTCCCTCGCTCTTTTAGAAATCTCACCGGCTCAAGGAAACAAAAAGACGAGGACAAAAGGAAGAGGATGTGGCAATCAAACATATGTTGTGACGTAAGCACTAGATGATGGAGCACGTTTAATCTGTATGTATATTATGTTCAATCCATTTTCTAGGTGATTAGTTTTGAAATGTATTTTGAAAGGTCTATTATACATTAAAAAATATATATTTTAAATAATAAATATAAAAATTACGCTAATTTACATCATAGTATGTGTGTGTGTGTGTGTGTGTGTATACAGTGAGGAAAATAAGTATTTGAACACCCTGCTATTTTGCAAGTTCTCCCACAAATCATGGAGGGTCTGAAATTGTCATCGTAGGTGCATGTCCACTGTGAGAGACATAATCTAAAAAAAAAAATCCAGAAATTACAATGTATGATTTTTTTAACTATTTATTTGTATGATACAGCTGCAAATAAGTATTTGAACACCTGAGAAAATCAATGTTAATATTTGGTACAGTAGCCTTTGTTTGCAATTACAGAGGTCAAACGTTTCCTGTAGTTTTTCAGCAGGTTTGCACTGCAGGAGGGATTTTGGCCCACTCCTCCACACAGATCTTCTCTAGATCAGTCAGGTTTCTGGCCTGTCGCTGAGAAACACGGAGTTTGAGCTCCCTCCAAAGATTCTCTATTGGGTTTAGGTCTGGAGACTGGCTAGGCCACGCCAGAACCTTGATATGCTTCTTACAGAGCCACTCCTTGGTTATCCTGGCTGTGTGCTTCGGGTCATTGTCATGTTGGAAGACCCAGCCTCGACCCATCTTCAATGCTCTAACTGAGGGAAGGAGGTTGTTCCCCAAAATCTGGCGATACATGGCCCCGGTCATCCTCTCCTTAATACAGTGCAGTCGCCCTGTCCCATGTGCAGAAAAACACCCCCAAAGCATGATGCTACCCCCCCCCCCCCATGCTTCACAGTAGGGATGGTGTTCTTGGGATGGTACTCATCATTCTTCTTCCTCCAAACACGTTTAGTGGAATTATGACCAAAAAGTTCTATTTTGGTCTCATCTGACCACATGACTTTCTCCCATGACTCCTCTGGATCATCCAAATGGTCATTGGCAAACTTAAGACGGGCCTTGACATGTGCTGGTTTAAGCAGGGGAACCTTCCGTGCCATGCATGATTTTAAACCATGACGTCTCAGTGTATTACCAACAGTAACCTTGGAAACGGTGGTCCCAGCTCTTTTCAGGTCATTGACCAGCTCCTCCCGTGTAGTTCTGGGCTGATTTCTCACCTTTCTTAGGATCTTTGAGACCCCACAAGGGGAGATCTTGCATGGAGCCCCAGTCCGAGGGAGATTGACAGTCATGTTTAGCTTCTTCCATTTTCTAATGATTGCTCCAACAGTGGACCTTTTTTCACCAAGCTGCTTGGCAATTTCCCCGTAGCCCTTTCCAGCCTTGTGGAGGTGTACAATTTGGTCTCTAGTGTCTTTAGACAGCTCTTTGGTCTTGGCCATGTTAGTAGTTGGATTCTTACTGATTGTATGGGGTGGACAGGTGTCTTTATGCAGCTAACGACCTCAAACAGGTGCATCTAATTTAGGATAATAAATGGAGTGGAGGTGGACATTTTAAAGGCAGACTAACAGGTCTTTGAGGGTCAGAATTCTAGCTGATAGACAGGTGTTCAAATACTTATTTGCGGCTGTATCATACAAATAAATAGTTAAAAAAATCATATTGTGATTTCTGTATTTTATTTATATATATATATATATAATATATGCAAGCGCGAAATCTGCGGGAATTAGTAGAATTAACGTTATGTTACCCCGTGCGAAATTCAGACCGGTCACATCAATACTAACAAAAGTCCAGCAGAACACGCGTTCACAATGTTCAAAGGATTAACCGGACTGAATGAGAGGAGGCGGTGCGTGTCACTCGCTGTCGGTCGGAGAGGAGAGCGCAGTTGATATCGATACTGTAGAAAATGAGTATCGTTTCAGATATTTCAGTATTGATACATAGCGAAATATGGATATTTTTGTCAACACTAGTAGGCATACACACAGGTTCGAAGACTCGTTCTCTCGCCCACTACAGTGCAATTCGGCTAGGTGCACATCCGCGCTAAAATATCAAGGTGAAAGTCATCATAGCTTGCGTAGTATAGACCCAGCTCCCAACCCAACTTTGAGAATAGATTAACGCCGATATTTTTTTTTTTATCGCCCGATAAGAGTCTCACGTTAACGCAGCACGTTAACGCAGATAACAGCCCACCACTAATATATATATATATATATATATATATATATATATATGGGTTTCCATGGCCGAGCAGCTCATCCAAGCCTTACATCACCAAGTGCAATGCAAAGTGTGGGATGCAGTGGGGTAAAGCGCGCTGCCACTGGACTCTAGAGCAGCGGAGACGTGTTCTCTGAGTGACCAATCACGCTTCTCTGTCTGCCAATCCCATGGACGAGTCTGGGTTTGGCGGTTTCCAGGAGAACGGGACTTGCCTGACTGCATTGTGCCAAGTGTTAAGTTTGGTGAAGGGGGTATTATGGGGTGGGGTTGTTTTTCGGGGGTTGGGCTTGGCCCCTTAGTTCCAGTGAAGGGAACTCTTAATGCTTCACCAAGACATTTTGGACAATTTCATGCACGCAACTTCGTGGGAAGAGTTTGGGGAGGAGCTCCTTTCCCAACATGACTGAGTGCACAAAGCGCCGCTCCATAAAGACATGGGTGAGTGAGTTTGGTGTGGAGGAACTGGACTGGCCTGCACAGAGTCCTGACCTCAACCCGATAGAACACCTTTGGGATGAATTAGAGCGGAGACTGCGAGCCAGGCCTTCTCGTCCAACATCACAAATGCGCTTCTAGAAGAATCCCCATAAACACACCCCTAAACCTTGTGGAAAGCCTTCCCAGAAGAGCTGAAGCTGTTACCATATTAAACCCTACGGATTAAGAATGGGATGTCATTAAAGTTCATGTGCATGTAAAGGCAGGCGTCCCATACTATAAACTACGCAAATAAATGAACAAATGCAAACCAACATGTGTGAAATCATCACCATATTTTTTTTTACTTTCATCCGAGTTTGACCTTGCAAATCCCTTTTCTTGTTCCATCTGTTTATCAGCTCTTGTTGATGGAGGGCAGCAGATTCTGAATTTAGAAGAAAACCTTTATCGAGTCCCACCGCCCTTGAAACGGATGACATCGATCGGGCAGCCGGAAGATCCTGACCCCTCCGATCAATGGACCTGAACATCAGCAGAGGATTAAACAATCTCCCAGAACAACACAATTAACTCCCATATACCTGCCATCAATATTTAGGTACACAGATTGCACATAACACTTGAGAAGACGCTTAGATTGTCGTAAATTGCATGGCAATATTAAATTACAGTATCTTTACAAAGTACACGGTTTACAGCATGTCATGTGTTCAGTATTCCATAATAACTTTAGGAACATTACAACATTTGAAGGACTTACAAAACTGAACAGATATTTTACAGCAAAGCTATTTTTTATTTATATTGTATACATCATATTGTAAAATTGACTTTTAGTGTTCATTGTTTCAAATTATTGTAAATTGTTATAAGTGGTAAAGCCATTTTTTATATTTAGTTTAGTTGTTTTAACAACATATATATAAAAACAAAATAGTTTTCAACATAATAGCTTTAAAGTGATTTACATGATTGAACAAGTTACATTTAGAAGTTATTTATTGTCATGACATATAAACAAAATGGCTTTACATCGTAAACTTTACAGCAATTTACAGTTGTGAACATTATGTGCAATGTAGATGATGCAAAACACAACTTTACAATGTACACTGATCAGGCATAACATTATGACCACTGACAGGTGAAGTGAATAGCACTGATGATCTCTTCATCTCCTGTTAGTGGGTGTGATATATTAGGCCGCAAGTGAACATTTTGTCCTCAGAGTTGATGTGTTAGAAGCAGGAAAAATGGGCAAGCGTAAGGATTTGAGCGAGTTTGACAAGGGCCAGATTGTGATGGTCAGAGCATCTCCAAAACTGCAGCTCCTGTGGGGTGTTCCCGGTCTGCAGTGGTCAGTCTCTATCTAAAGTGCTCCAAGGAAGGAACAGTGGAGAACCGGCCACAGGGTCATGGGCGGCCGAGGCTCATTGATGCTCGTGTGGAGCGAAGGCTGGCCCGTGTGGTCCGATCAAACAGACGAGCTACTGGAGCTCAAACTGCTCAAGAAGTTAATGCTGGTTCTGATAGAAAGCTGTCAGAATACACAGAGCATCCCAGTTTGTTGTGTATGGGGCGGCACAGCCGCTGACCAGTCAGGGTGCCCATGCTGACCCCTGTCCACCAGCACGTGAGTATAGGAACTGGACCACGAAGCAATGGAAGAAGGTGGCCTGGTCTGATGAATCATGGAGACGGTATTCCCTGGTGGCTGTGGCTCTTTCAGCAGATAATGCGCCGCCACAAAGCACAAATGCTTCAGGAATGCTTTGAGGAGCACGACAACGAGTTTGAGGCGTTGACTTGGCCTCCGAATTCCCCAGATCTCAATCCAATCGAGCATCTGTGGGATGTGCTGAACAAACAAGTCCGATCCATGGAGGCCCCGCCTCACAACTTACAGGACTTAAAGGATCTGCTGCTAACATCTTGGTGCCAGATACCACAGCACACCTTCAGGGGTCTAGAGAAGTCCATGCCGGGGCTGTTTTGGCAGCAAAAAGGGGACCAACACAATATTAGGATCAGTATAATGACTAAACATTGATTTTACAGTTTGCAATGTAGACATTGTAGCTTTACAGCGATTTATAAAATGTAATGATTCAGTGTTGAATCTTACAGTATGCAATATAATATAAAAAATTTAATAGCTTCACGACAATTTACAACATTAAACCATTTACAATCGTGAACACCAGTTTTACCGCATGCAGTGTATACAGTCTAATGTAGAAACAGTGTTGAGCATAATTGTAAGATTTGAATAATTTAGGATTGAACACGTACAAATAACAGCGAAGAGTGTGTTTGTATGAGTTCGTCTTGATCTGTGAAGTGTGTAAACGGTGGTGGGTTTAAACAAAAGGTAGAATTGAGGATAAACGCTTTTGACAGATCAGAAAGAGAAACCCCTTTATTTTCCATCAGGATCAAATGAGCGATCTCGAAAGACCAGCAGACTGTGTTTTATTAAGCAGGAGTCCAGCCTTGAGCCATCCACATCAGAGCGAGTTCTTTGAGTGGCCTTGCTTTTCACCGAAGCGTTATTCTCTTCTAATGGAGAACTGAAAGCCACCACAACCTCTAAGTTAACCTCTGCCGAGTCGTAGATGCTCCCAGAATGGATTTTTCACCTTGTAGTTTACAGCACAGCATCACAAACAACATGCATTTGATTGGCAACATGAATGTCAGCAGGTTTTGCTATTCTCATGGGCTTTGCTTAAGGATATAAAAACAGTATTGTGTGTACTTATGTTCCCACAGCTCGATTGGGGTGATGTTTGTGATTTAGCATCCATACTACACAAATACATCTCTACCGATTAACACCCATGAGGTTTGATTCAGGCTTTTTTTAAATGAGCCGAGCTCCACTATCTACTCATTTATGCTGTTTAATCTGCATCCTTTGGGTGTTACTATGAGCCTGATAAGGAAGTTCTTAAAGGCATAGTTCAACCCACAATAAAAATTCTCATATCATTTTTTCACCTTCATGCCATTCCCAATGTATATGATTTTCTTTCTTCAGATAAGCACAACGACTTTAAAGAAAATGGTGATAAGCGAGCAAAGAAGTCAAGACGTCTTACAGCCTGGAATGAAGAAAGCCATCCGCATGATTGAAAATGGTAAGCTTCAATGCTTCTCATTTACTGGGAATGTGTTCATGTGTTGCCGAACTGAATTGTGGGTTCTGTTGCGTTGTGTCATTGTGCGGCCATTGCAGGCAAGCACCAATGCAGGCGTCAGCCAATCAGATCACCTATGCAAATATACTAGCACAGACACTAGCCAATTGTGTTCATGCAACACCGGAAAGGTAATGTGATTGACTGTTGTCACTATGATGGTCACGTCAACAGCACGCTTCAGACACGCCCTCCATCATTCATCCTCTCATTTGAGTAAATCGTGACCATGAATTAAGAATTCGCTCTCATTTGAGTAAATCGGGACCACAAATTCTTATTTCATTCTCTCGTTTGAGTAAATCATGGCCACGAGTTAAGAATTTGCTCTCGTTTGAGTCAATCGTAAATCGTGACCATGAATTAAGAATTCGCTCTCGTTTGAGTCAATCGTAAATCGTGACCATGAATTAAGAATTCGCTCTCGTTTGAGTAAATCGTGACCACAAATTTTTATTTCATTCTCTTGTTTGTGTAAATCGTGACCATGAATTAAGAATTCGTGCTCGTTTGAGTAAATCGTAAATCGGGACCATGAATTAAGTATTCACTCTCGTTTGAGTAAATTGTGACCATGAATTAAGAATTCGCTCTCGTTTGAGTAAATCGTAAATCGGGACCATGAATTAAGAATTCACTCTTGTTTGAGTAAATCGTAAATCGTGACCATGAATTAAGAATTCACTCTCGTTTGAGTAAATTGTGACCACGAATTAAGAATTCGCTCTCGTTTGAGTAAATTGTGACCACGAATTAAGAATTCGCTCTCGTTTGAGTAAATCGTAAATCATGACCATGAATTAAGAATTCGCTCTCGTTTGAGTAAATCTTAAATCGTGGCCACAAATTAAGAATTCGCTCTCATTTTTGTAAATCTCTCTCGTTTCAATAAATCATAAATCGTGGCCACAAATTAAGAATTCGCTCTCGTTTGAGTAAATCGTAACCATAAATTAGGAATTCGCTCTCATTTGAGTAAATCGTAACCATAAATTAAGAATTCGCTCTCATTTGAGTAAATCGTAACCACAAATTAAGAATTCGCTCTCATTTTAGTAAATCTCTCTCGTTTCAGTAAATCATAAATCGTGGCCACAAATTAAGAATTCACTCTCGTTTGAGTAAATTGTGACCATGAATTAAGAATTTGTTCCCTTGATTTAGTAAATCGTGGCCACGTTCAAGTAATTAATTCCCTCGTTTTGATTTAACTAAAACAAGGGAACAAATTATATTGTGCGCACAATTTACTTAATGCAATGAATTAGTAAAACACGCTGGCATATTAATAAGTTGTGGGAACAAATTGCCAATCCATGGCCACAATATACATATTTTCTCCATAGAAAAATGTTAACTGGATTAAAATAAAGTATGAAAAAATTATTTTATTTCAGCTAGTTGCCAAGGCAATTTTTTCAACACTGTAGTTTAGCTTGAAGTACTATATCTAAAGCTAAATAGCCTAACGAATAAAAACTATATAGACATATTTAAAAAATAACAGTAAAAATTACAAAAATGCTAAATTACTAAAACTACTACTGAAATTAAATTGAGAACAGAAAATAGAAAAATTAAAATGTGATCAAAAACTATAATAGTATATCAATGATACTACACTCAAAAAAATGCTGGGTTAAAAACAACCCAAGTTGGGTTGAAAATGGACAAACCCAGCAATTGGATTGTTTTAACCCAGTAAATGGGTTGTTTTAACCCAGCGGTTGGGTTAAAAGTTTGCATAAAACAACCCAATTGCTGGGTTGAAACAACTCAATCTTTGAGTTAAAACAACCCAATCTTTGAGTTAAAACAAGCCAATCTTTGAGTTAAAACAAGCCAATTTCTGGGTTAAAACAACCCAATCTTTGAGTTAAAACAAGCCAATCTTTGAGTTAAAACAACCCAATCTTTGAGTTAAAACAAGCCAATCTTTGAGTTAAAACAAGCCAATCTTTGAGTTAAAACTAGCCGATTTCTGGGTTAAAACAAGCCAATCTTTGAGTTAAAACAAGCCAATCTTTGAGTTAAAACAAGCCAATCTTTGAGTTAAAACAACCCAATCTTTGAGTTAAAACAAGCCAATCTTTGAGTTAAAACAAGCCAATCTTTGAGTTAAAACAACCCAATCTTTGAGTTAAAACAAGCCATTTGCTGGGTTAAACCGGCCAATCTTTGAGTTAAAACAACCCAATCTTTGAGTTAAAACAAGCCAATCTTTGAGTTAAAACAAGCCAATTGCTGGGTTAAACCGGCCAATCTTTGAGTTAAAACAAGCCATTTGCTGAGTTAAAACAAGCCAATCTTTGAGTTAAAACAACCCAATCTTTGAGTTAAAACAACCCAATCTTTGAGTTAAAACAACCCAATCTTTGAGTTAAAACAAGCCAATCTTTGAGTTAAAACAAGCCAATCTTTGAGTTAAAACAAGCCAATCTTTGAGTTAAAACAAGCCAATCTTTGAGTTAAAACAAGCCAATTGCTGGGTTAGTCCATTTTCAACCCAACTTGGGTTATTTTTAACCCAGAGTTTTTTAGAGTGTAAAATAACATTTATTTATTGAAATAAAAATGCGCATAGACTCCAAGGTTTCAAGGTATGATCGGTCACTAATGTTTCGGGGCCAGAAATGAAGGGTCAATTAACGAACTGCTTCTAATCTGAAATGGCTGTTGCGTCATTAGTATCAATGGAGCTGTACAGAGTGAGTCTTTCACCCTCAAGGCACATGTACAGCATGATAACACCAACCAGATCCATTTGTCAGATCAACTTCCCTGCAATTAGACGAGCTCGTGGCCCAGCCATATCAAATCAAATCACTCTGACGAATCTACTCTCTCTTTGTCCCCCTGGCTCGAAACACTCTTCCTCTGTAGTCGAGTTCAGACATGATGCCAGCTCTCAGACAGATTCATTAACTGCTTGGCTTTGTCGTGTTGAAGGCTTCAGTCGACATCGGATGTGATGTTAAACTCAACATCTAGATGTGACGTGACAGCAAACAGACTTCTATTATGCTGCATTTTAAACGAGAAAGACTTTCTCATACAGAAGCTCAATTTAATGTGCATTAAATTACATCTTTATTGTAATTCCATTTGGTGCCACTATGGTTATTATCATTAACCCTCTGGTGCTCTTGGTTTAGGGGTTGCATTGGTTGTCTTCCTGGTCATAAGTGACCGGACACCTAAAAATTAAACTTCCTCCTCCTCCCCAGTTAAACCAATGCAATTTATTTTTCTTCAATAATATTTATTCTTTTTAATTTTGTATTTTGAGATAATTTTATGGTATTTTTTAATATTTATGCAATAATTATGGTCTATTTTTGGCATTGAAAATTATTTTTTTTAAAAATTTAATTCTTTTTTTAAATTATTATTATTATTGCAGTATTTCAGGTTAAAATAGAGACTAGGCCTTCAAAATATTTTTTTTAAAAGACAGATTAGCGCCCTCTTTTGGAATTATTTAAGAAATCATGCAACCATGGGTGTAGTGGAGAAGCTTGAGTATTCCCTAGTTCTCTTTTGAACACATTTAATGATTTTTTTTTTTGATGGATTTGAATATATATTTTAAAAAATCTCAAAGACTATTTATTATAAAGTTTTATATATATATATATATATATATGTTATAAATATATATATTTTTCCTGTGAATTTGTGTTTTTGCAGATTTCCCATTAATTTCCTACGGAGGTCATTTATGACCGAAGACGATGAACGCTACTTTTTTTTTTACGACCAATTAGCATGCTCGAATCATGTCCTCAATTTTTTTTGTGTTTACATACCTAATGCTAGAAAAGTCACCAAGTTTCATATCATTCTAATGAAGCTGTGATTTTTTAAATGTCAAAACAGAAAATGTTCCGGTCAGAAATGACCGAAGAGCACCAGAGGGTTAACTAAAACTAAAGCCATAATAAATGTAGTATAGTAGAGTATGCCACTGGCTGTTTGCTGCATTTCTGATCCATTTTTGTTTTGAAAGGCGTGCATTTGTGAAAAGGTTAGTGTGTCGTGTTCGTTGCAAAGTGTGTTTGTTTGTTTGTGTTAATCCGCATGATGTTAATTCCAGGTGATACGAGTGAGTAGCAGAATCAGGTCAGTGATAATCGAATATTTCCCCTCATCTGGACAATAAAGGTCAATGCTCATACCTAGACATATCAGCCCCAGGACGCCTACTGTACCACACTGTGTGTGTGTGTGTGTGTGTGTGTGTGTGTGTGTGTGTGTGTGTGTGTGTGTGTGTGTGTGTGTGTGTGTGTGTGTGTGTGTGTGTGTGTGTGTGTGCGTGTCTTGCAATCATACACCATGACGAAAAGCTTTTCAGTTCTATTTTATGATCCACATTATGAATTTTAATGCTTTCTGCAGTCAGATTCCTCCAGTTATATCAACATGCGCTGAATGTCGTCCAACGAGAGTGTGTCATTATTAATACTTCTAGTGTAGTCATGGTTTTTGATTGACACGAGCATCTTTTTATTTTATTTTCGCAATACTTGGGTCAAGAAAACCTGAAAGAAAGCTCCATTTGAAATACTAAACTTACTGTATGAAAACCTTTCATGTTTTCTCTGTTTCAAACAATTGCAGATGCTGGTTGATGGAGCGTGAGAGAAAGACAACATCAAAACAGCCGAGTGTGTGTGTGTGTGTGTGTGTGTGTGTGTGTGTGTGTGTGTGTGTGTGTGTGTGTGTGTGTGTGTGTGTGTGTGTGTGTGTGTGTGTGTGTGTGTGTGTGTGTGTGTGTGTGTGTGTGTGTGCGTATGTTCACCTGGTGTTGCTCTCGCTTGACTGACTCTGGAAATCAATGGACTGCAGGAGTTACAGTGGTACTGACGGCAGTTCTGCCAGTACACTCCAGTTCCTTTGACAGGACGTATTACAGTACGTAACAAACACTGAACATCCAATGCAACAATTTTTCCTTTTACTTTGTTCAAATCATCAACACAATTTAACAACAAAACGCTTAATATCTATTCTAGCGATATTTGTTTGTACCTTTTCACATAATTTGCAACAAAACAATTTAAAAAATCTGCTTTGTTAGATTTTTTTTGTACAATATATCAACAAAACACTTGAACACTACTTTTTTCTATAATTTACAACAAAAAACTTCTGCTTTAACAATGTTTGTTTGTACTTTTAACATTGCAATAGTAATTTGCAAACAAAAACAAAACCCTAAATATAACAATACTATATCAATTTTTGTTTGTCACCATGGGTTGCAGACAAATCGCTAAATATCTGCTTTGACCATTTTTTGTGCTTCATCTGACTGGCTTTACCAATGTTTGTTTGTACTTTGCTCAGTTACCGCGATTTGTGAATAAACCCTAAATAGCCACTAAAACAATGTTTGTACAGTGGGGCAAAATAGTATTTAGTCAGCCACCAATTGTGCAAGTTCTCCCACTTAAAAAGAGAGAGGCCTGCAATTTTCATCATAGGTACACTTCAACTATGAGAGACAGAAGGAGAAAAAAAATCCAGAAAATCACTGTCTGATTTTTAAATAATTTATTTGCAAATTATGGGGGAAAATAAGTATTTGGTCACCTACAAAAAAGCAAGATTTCTGTCTCTCACAGACCTGTAACTTCTTCTTTAAGAGGCTCCTCTGTCCTCCACACACACACCTGTATTAATGGCCCCTGTTTGAACTCGTTATCAGTATAAAAGACACCTGTCCACAACCTCAAACAGTCAGACTACAAACTCCACTATGGCCAAGACCAAAGAGCTGTCAAAGGACACCAGAAACAAAATTGTAGACCTGCACCAGGCTGGGAAGACTGGATCTGCAATAGGTAAGCAGCTTTGTGTGAAGAAATCAACTGTGGGAGCAATTATTAGAAAATTCAAGACATACAAGACCACTGATAATCTCCCTCGATCTGGGGCTCCACGCAAGATCTCACCCCAGACACGGGGGGACCTAGTGAATGACCTGCAGAGAGCTGGGACCAAAGTAACAAAGGCTACCATCAGTAACACACTACACCGCCAGGGACTCAAATCCTGCAGTGCCAGACGTGTCCCCCTGCTTAAGCCAGTACATGTCCGGGCCCGTCTGAAGTTCGCTAGAGAGCATTTGGATGATCCAGAAGAGGATTGGGAGAATGTCATACGGTCAGATGAAACCAAAATAGAACTTGTTGGTAAAAACTCAACTTGTTGTGTTTGGAGGAGAACGAAGGCTGAGTTGCATCCAAAGAACACCATCCCTACTGTGAAGCATGGGGCTGGAAACATCATGCTTTGGGGCTGTTTTTCTGCAAAGGGACCTGGACGACTGATCCGTGTAAAGAAAAGAATCAATGGGGCCATGTAATGTGAGATTTTGAGGAAAAACTTTGAAGACGAAACGTGGCTGGGTCTTTCAGCATGACAATGATCCCAAACACACCGCCTGGGCAACGAAGGAGTGTCTTAGTAAGAAGCATTTCAGGGTCCTGGAGTGGCCTAGCCAGTCTCCAGATCTCAACCCCATAGAAAATCTTTGGAGGGAGTTGAAGATTTCTGTGTTGCCCAGCGACAGCCCCAAAACATCACTGCTCTAGAGGAGATCTGCATGGAGGAATGGGCCAAACCACCAGCAACAGTGTGTAAAAACCTTGTGGAGACTTACAGAAAACGTTTGACCTCTGTCATTGCCAACAAAGGGTATATAACAAAGTATTGAGATGAACTTCTGTTTATGACCAAATACTTATTTTCCACCATAATTTCCAAATAAATTCTGATGAAAATTACAGGCATCTCTCATCTTTTTAAGTGGGAGAACTTGCACAATTGGTGGCTGACTAAATACTTTTTTGCCCCACTGTACTTCATCCGATTTGTCACCATAACTGTGCGTTCACACCGCCGCCGGCGAGAGCGTCAAAGTGGCCGGAAGTCATTCATTTTCAATGGGAGCGAGAGCGGCTCGGCGCGTCTTGGACGATTTGGGCGTCGAGGAGAGTTGGAATCAGGTCAACTTTATGGTAATGAGCTATGACGCGGTTCGGTGGCAACCAATGGGAATGTAGTAGTGCTCCGCTTGAAATGATTCTAGAGAACGCAGTGCTGGAAACTTTGGTTCTGACCACATTAGTTCCCAAGCAAAATGGAGGAGAGGTTGATCATTGCGGTAGCGGGTTTCCCTATAATATATATATATATTCCGCGCAACCCCTTTTATATGCAACATTTTCGCGCTAGAAAGCCTTTTTTTCAGCGGGAATGCAATTCATTTGCTCAAAACAACACCGATTTGACCAATTGCATGAATGCTGCACTTAAACCAGGACAGTTATTGTAAAGTAGGTTGCACACAATTTGACACAAATTAATGTTAATGTTAAAGACCAAGGCTAGCACCTATAAACTTGTTGAAATTAGACTAGCACTTCCAAGAACACAAAAGCCACACCACACAAATGGCTTTTAAATGGTTTATTTCATTAGCAAACATGCAACTATAATTAAGTTAACTTTCACATTTAAATTATTTCATGATGTTATCTTATACGGGTATACCCTACTGTGGTCAGTCTGCACAAATGCCGATTTTAAAAATGCGAACGTGATTGTTTGCTTTGCAGCCCCTTTAAATGCAGTTTTAAAAAAGACCAAGCATTCGAACTACGTCAGAGCGGCAGCGCGTCCACAGATCTTTCTACTGCGTCAATGGCAGGGCGGCCAGAGCGAAGTTTGACGCTCTCGCCGGCTGCGGTGTGAACGCACAGTAAGTCACAAACAAAATGCTAAATATCTGCTTTAACAATGTTTGTGGTTCATCCAATTTGTCAACACAGGTTGCAGACAAATCACAAAATATCTGCTTTGACCGTTTTTTGTAGTTTGTCTAACTTTAACAATGTTTGCATTTTGTTCAGTTACCGCAATTTGCAAACAAACTCTAAGTACTACTTCATCCAACTTCTCACCACAAGTTGCAAACAAAACCCTTAAAATACACTATAACAATGTTGGTTTGTGCTTCATCCGATTTGTCACCACGGGTTGCAGACAAATCACTAAATATCTGCATTGACAACTTGCTTTATCAATGTTTGTTTGCATTTTGTTCAGTTAACGCAATTTGCAATCAAACTCTAAGGATACACTACTTCATCAAATTTGTCACAATTCACAAACAAAACGCTTAATATCTACAATGTTTGTTTTGACTTCTCACCACAAGTTGCAAACAAAACACTTAATATCCACTGTAACAATGTTTGTTTGCACTAGTTAGTTTGACTTGTCCTCACAATTTGGAAGCAACACTAAATATACAGCTAAACTTTTTTTTATTCTTTGTTCGTCTTGTCACTACAATCTGCAAACAAATTAAATAGCCATTTCGTTTCACTTGTCAACCCAGTTCCCAAACAAACGTAAATACCCACTCAAACAACATTTGTTTGTACAATGTTCAACTTGTCCCGACAATTGCATGTTTCCCTAAAGGAAAATAAATATCTGTTGACAATAGCCACAGTTTTGTTTCACAAAGGGACGCCTTGTTGTATGTCCAAAATGTGTTACATTGTTTGTGAATGCATTTGGAGGAAAAGTCAATCCAATTTGCATTTATTATGGTATATGTGTACAGTGGTGTCGTGTGGCGGCCCCATTCCCCTTTATCTGTCAGGGTTCGAAACACACATGCCGTGCATAATGTGTGCTGATGGAGGCAGGTTAAGACCCCGCAAACGTGTGTGTGCGTGATGCATGTTGAGAGGGGAGGTTAAAGGGGTTGGGTCTGTGTGTGTGTGTGTGTGTGTGTGTGAGTGTTTTGACAGTAGCACTGCCATCAGCTGCATACTGTATAGTGTGTCTGGGTTTGTGTTTCATCGTCTGAATTTCCCTCAGGTGAACCTCCTCTACCAAACACAAAGACTACAGACCCCTCACACAAACACATATTTATCCATGATTTTATGCGGTGCTATTCAAATGATGAAGTCGTTCTTACTGTGCAAGATAATCTTGCTGTGTAATTTATTTCAAAATCACATCTAACAAAGCGGATAGTGTTTTTTGAGAAGTCAAGCAAAGCACAAACAAACGTTAAAGCAAATAGCATTTTGTTTGCAAATAGTGGTAAGAAGTCAAAAAGGTATAACAATATACACTCACCTAAAGGATTATTAGGAACACCATGCTAATACTGTGTTTGACCCCCTTTCGCCTTCAGAACTGCCTTAATTCTACGTGGCATTGATTCAACAAGGAGCTGAAAGCATTCTTTAGAAATGTTGGCCCATATTGATAGGATAGCATCTTGCAGTTGATGGAGATTTGTGGGATGCACATCCAGGGCACGAAGCTCCCGTTCCACCACATCCCAAAGATGCTCTATTGGGTTGAGATCTGGTGACTGTGGGGGCCATTTTAGTCCAGTGAACTCATTGTCATGTTCAAGAAACCAATTTGAAATGATTCGAGCTTTGTGACATGGGGCATTATCCTGCTGGAAGTAGCCATCAGAGGATGGGTACATGGTGGTCATAAAGGGATGGACATGGTCAGAAACAATGCTCAGGTAGGCCGTGGCATTTAAACCATGCCCAATTGGCACTAAGGGGCCTAAAGTGTGCCAAGAAAACATCCCCCACACCATTACACCACCACCACCAGCCTGCACAGTGGTAACAAGGTATGATGGATCCATGTTCTCATTCTGTTTACGCCAAATTCTGACTCTACCATCTGAATGTCTCAACAGAAATCGAGACTTATCAGACCAGGCAACATTTTTCCAGTCTTCAACTGTCCAATTTTGGGCTCGTGCAAATTGTAGCCTCTTTTTCCTATTTGTAGTGGAGATGAGTGGTACCCGGTGGGGTCTTCTGCTGTTGTAGCCCATCCGCCTCAAGGTTGTGCGTGTTGTGGCTTCACAAATGCTTTGCTGCATACCTCGGTTGTAACGAGTGGTTATTTCAGTCACAGTTGCTCTTCTATCAGCTTGAATCAGTCGGCCCATTCTCCTCTGACCTCTAGCATCAACAAGGCATTTTGGCCCACAGGACTGCCGCATACTGGATGTGTTTCCCTTCTCACACCATTCTTTGTAAACCCTAGAAATGGTTGTGCGTGAAAATCCCAGTAACTGAGCAGATTGTGAAATACTCAGACCGGCCCGTCTGGCACCAACAACCATGCCACGCTCAAAATTGCTTAAATCACCTTTCTTTCCCATTCTGACATTCAGTTTGGAGTTCAGGAGATTGTCTTGACCAGGACCACACCCCTAAATGCATTGAAGCAACTGCCATGTGATTGGTTGATTAGATAATTGCATTAATGAGAAATTGAACAGGTGTTCCTAATAATCCTTTAGGTGAGTGTAGTATAAACAATTGTTTTTATAACGGATATATAGTGTTTTGTTTGCAAATTGTATTGGCAAGTTGAATAAAGAGCAAACAAAGCTTGTTTACCTAAAGGAAAATAAATGTTAACAGTCTAACACACGTACTTATATTGGACAAATATTGTCAAAATGGATATTGAATGTTTTTTTTATTGCAAATATTGATGAGAAGTCAAGCGAAGTACAAACAAACATAAATGTAGTGGTGAGAATAGTGGTAAAAATAAAAAATAGTGGTAAGAATGTTAGTGGATATATAGCGTTTTGAATTTACAAGTTGAACGAAGAGCAAGCAAAAATGTATTTTAAAAGCTTTTGTTTGGCAAATTTACAGACGATTCGAACAAGGTACAAACAAATGTTAGATAAGATATTGAGCTTTTTGTGAGTGAACTGAGCTGGCAAAATGAACCGAGTAAATGTGGTGAGATGCTGAACAAAGTACTAACGTTGCTAAAACGTTTTTGTTTGTTCGACTTTATCACAATTTACAAAATGCAAACAGATGTTGTTCGAGCGTATATTACGCAGTTTGTTTGCATGTTGTGCTGAGAAGCCGAACAAAGTACAAACGGGTATTTATAGCATTTCGTTTGACCACAATTTACAAAATACAAACAAACATTCTTAGAACATATATTGTGTTTTGTCTGCCAATCTCATTGGTAACTCAAACTCAACGCAAACTAAAACTGTTCAAGTGAATATTTGGCATTTATGTTCGCAGATTTGTAGACACGTCGAACGAGATGCCATGACAGTTTATTTCTGATTCTCTTGTTCTGGGCTAACCTTGTAAAGTCCATCTGTGAAAAACAATTTATTCTCTGCAGTCTGGCTCTCTTTCTGTGCTGGTGTGACATAAAGTGACAGAATGCTTTAGTGTGACAATGATTTCAGCCTTACAAAATGTCACCGTTCTGCTCTCTTTCCCTCAACATGTTTATGTGTGTGTGTGTGTGTGTGTGTGTGTGTGTGTGTGTGTGGAAAGCGAGAGGTAGAGGTCTGCTCACGGCAATTCTGCAGCAATCACACACACACACACACACACACACACACACACACACACACACACACACACGGAGATGTACACACACAAACCTGTCAGCACATTGGAAAAGTTGTGATCAGAGCAGAAAGCAGGTGACCGGGAAATTATGCATTGTGTGCGTTGCATACATTTTCATTTTTGGCTTTCGATTCCTTGAATTTCCTCTCTCCGAAGGAGTTTTTGCTGCATTGGAAAGGGTTAACAACAATATTTCAACACTTTGTAACCACTTTCAGAATGAGGGTAGAAATCAGACATAATCATATGCAGAATATTTCCTTTCAAAGTTCTCTCTCTCGTCTCATACTGTACAGTATCTGTTCCTCGCTTTTAAGAGTATTCAAATTAAATACACGTTTCTTTTCTTCAGAATCAAAGCAGGGAAAGAACAGAAGCCGCCACACACAGATCAGAGGGATGTGTTCCCCAGGACAGAGAGGGGTCTTCTGGGTACCGGCGGAACTGACAACCCCTAGAGCAGCTACACGGTACTTTGCACAAATTTAACTGACAGCAGATTTTTCCACAGAACGTATAAAGACTAGCAAAGAACTGCGTTATGTCCAGTTATTTGGCAAGGCTGAGCAAAAACTCTCTCAATAATAGTGTTTACACATACTAAATACTCTTGAGTTTTCTGCGCTAACCGTGTCGTTTGACTCCCAAACGAATCTTTTGAGGTTTTGTGAATCAACACATGCAGTGCGACCAATGAAATCACTCTCTTCTTAATGAATCGAAATAAGCAGTTTACAACTTGCTGTTATGTTGTACTTATGGCTTGTTTGTTTACACGACAGCGATGTGTACTAAAAATTTTACATTTTACCAAGCGACAACCTTCCGCAGTTTCTCTCGAAGCCAATAAGGAAGTGAGTTAAACTGCAGTTCACGGACTGGCCACTAGAGACAGACTCCAGAAGGAGCAGAATCTCATTGAGCTCATGTTAAAATGCCCAACTTTACAGCAGAAGAACACATGTTTACAGTCTGGGACAAACTGTGCTTTTGGTCTATACGGCTAATTTTAACTTTAAGGCTTTATATAATGTAAGCGAATGAGTTATAAATAAATTCCCCTCCTCACAGTCGTCATGAAGGGCAAAATTAGCCGTATAGACCAAAAGCACAGTTTGTCCCAGACTGTAAACATGTGTTCTTCTGCTGTAAAGTTGGGCATTTTAACATGAGCTCAATGAGATTCTGCTCCTTCTGGAGTCTGTCTCTAGTGGCCAGTCCATGAACTGCAGTTTAAGTCGGCTTCAAGAGAAACTGGGGGAGGTTGCCGCTTCTACTGACATCGCCATCTACTGGCCTGGCAGCAGAATACTGCAGTTTTAGTTGTTTTCATGGATCCGTGTGAACGGGGATCGTTTGACAACGTTGCCGTCTGTATGCAGAAAAAGCAAAGGAAAAACTTTCCCGTTTTTCGGTGTCGTGTAAACGTACCCTAAGAAGCATTCTAGTCGCCCAGCTGAGACAGACAGCTGCATATTTAAAGGGTTAGTTCACCCAAAAATTAAAATTCTGTCATTTATTCGTCACCCTCATGTCGTTGGACACCCGTAAGACCTCCGTTCATCTTCAGACACAAATGAAGATATTTTAGTGTAAATCCGATGGCTCAGAAAGGCCTCCATTGGCACAATGCACTTTACACTCTCAAGACCCATAAAAGGCACTAAAGACGTCGTTACAAAATCCATCTCACTACAGTGCTTCTACAATAACTTTATGAAGCGACGAGAATAGTTTCTGTGCACAAAAAAACCCTAAATAACGACTTGTATAGCGATGACCGATTTCAAAACACAGCATCATGAAGCTTCGAAGCGTTATGAATCAGCCGATTCAGCGGTTTGGATCGCCAAAGTCACGTGATTTCAGCAGTTTGGTGGTTTGACACGCGATCCGAATCATGATTCGACTCGCTGATTCATAACGCTTTGAAGCTTCATGATGCTGTGTTTTGAAATCGGTCATCGCTATACAAGTCGTTATTTAGGGTTTTTTTGTGCACAGAAACTATTCTCGTCGCTTCATAAAGTTATTGTAGAACCACTGTAGCTAAATATATTTTCAACTAAAATATCTTCATTTGTCTTACGGGTGTCGAACGACATGAGGGTGAGGAATAAATGACAGAATTTTCATTTTTGGGTGAACAAAAGTCCAGAGGTGACCAGATGGTAGAACGCAAACCCTCGTCAGCTGTGAACCTTCAACCGGCTGTACACACGTCACACAAACACCTTCTGAATCTCCCCAAGAACGCTTGTCAAGAGTTAAACAAGTCAGGGTGTGGAAAGAGATTGAGGAATGCAGTTCTTTTTCTCTCTCTTAGCCTTTCATCGGTGAAGCACATGTTGCTGAAGGGAAAGATTATAGTAAAGACTCGTTTCCTGTCAGTCAGCTTTGGTTCAAAGACCCGCTGCGGTTACACTGTTATGTGCATGGGGTGAATAGAAATTGCGCCATTTACCTGTAATGACATGGAAAGTTGGTTTTCAGCCTTGTGAAACAAACATCAGGCTTAACCCAAAAGTTCTCAAGCAAGGTACTGGTGAGTTTTGCAGCGGCACATGCAGTCGGTTCTCACAGCAAGCAACCATCGCGCTCCTCTGAGGCCTGCAAAATCAAATCAGGCGAGTTAATGAGGCTCCCTACCATCTCTCCTGAGAGAAAAAGAGAGGGAGGACGAGGCAGAGAAATGAAACAGCCCTGGAAAAGTGCTGATTCTTGGCACTGGGGCTCTCTGAGCTTGACAGCGCAGCAATAAAAGGCCCAGTTCTGACTTACTGCGCTTCTGCTACACTCCCCGGACCACAAATACGAGGAGTTAGAAGTCAAAACGGCCAGAGTGACCGCGTCAGATCAGTCCATTTGGAAATGAACATGCTACAGACATGACACGCCCATTTTACTTGCATGAAACTGGATATTTTGTGGAGAATGATTATGTGGCTATTACAAACGAGAATGGACCAAAACCGACAAAGCTGTTATCGCCTAATCCTTTCCCCCCCCCCAGCTCAAGCGCACACAGAAATCCGTTTTATTTACTATGTCCTACAGCTTAAAAATGTCCTTCAGACGACACAATGGAGTTTCTAGTGTGATGAGAAGGAAGATATAATCATATACAGTTTAATATCTGCTGCAGACAAATGCCAAGTAATTAGGATTCTGATCACGATTCAGATTTGAACTTGTGCTGCTCCCGTGTCGTGTTATGAGACTCGAGCACAGCAGGCGATGCCTCTGAATTATATTATTTCTCTCATATTTTACACACACAAAAAAATTGGCCCACGTTTGATAGAAGTTGCCATTTCTGATTATCAGATGATTTGTTTTAATGATTCATTGAACTCAAAAGTATTCCCAGGAGTCTGCATTGTATTTGAAGTGATCTTGCTTGCAAGCACATAGCAACACATTTAAAGGGATGGTTCACCCAAAATGTAAAATTATCCCATGATTTACTCAACCTCAAGCCATCCTAGGTGTATATGACAAATCAGACGAATACAATTTGGAGTTATATTAATAATATCCTGGCCTATCCAAGCTTTATAATGGCAGTGAATGGGGGATGAGATTTTAAAGTCCAAAGAAGTGCATCTATCCATCATATAACTGCTCCACACGGCTCTAGGTGGTAAATAACGGCTTTCTGAAGCAAAGCGATGCGTTTGTGTAAGAAAAATATCCATATTTATAACTTTATAAACCAGGGCTCGACATTAACGCTTGTCCACAAAGTGGATTTTTTTGAAGGGGTCAGTGAAAAAGAATTTTACTTGCCCGATGGACAAGTAGTCTGATTAAAACGTCAAAACAAAAAATAACTAGGGAATCACCAAAGTGCAATAATGATTCTGCATTCAGTTAGTGTAAGTGGAGATCGATAGTGGATGATATAAAAACGAACTGACGTTAAAGCTACACTGTGTGATATTTTCCCCTATCTAGCGGTGAAAAGGTATATGACCATCCAGTAAATATTAGTTTCTGTTCCTCCCAATTCCGATTTCGTTTTAACTCCTAAGGTGGCCGATTTAGTCCAAGATTAACATGGCTTCCAGTTCGACCTCGTCCATTAGTGTTCCTTTAAGTGATGAGGTTACTTTAGAAAACTATTATAATTTGCAGTTATTTAATTTGTCAGTTAACATGTAGGTTATGACATCTATGGCCACTCTAATATTCACCTTTGTCTTGTTGATTTGCCTGTTGTGTTGCCGTCTTAATTCTCTTTTTCGCTTCCTTGGCGACTCTGTGACATATCCTCGAGAATAAGAGTGATCCTCCATCAGCAACAGACTTTCAAAAAGGCTTTCAGGTTTTCATATAGCAGTCTCAAGCAATCCCCCTCTTCACATTCGACACGGTGCCATCGAGTGTTAAAACGCGAAAGGCGAAGCTTGAATATACGGGTATGTCCCTCTTTGGCTAATGTACTTTCAAGATGGAGGGGCAACATGGCGACCCCCATTCGAACCCCTTACCCGTATGTATTTTCAATGGCATATTATAAACTTACGAGAATACTTTATTACTTGAAAGAAGTAAATATACATTAATGAGCACATATATTTTTGAAAGAACTAAGTGTTTTTAGCTAAGAATAAACTAAAAAAGTTACACAGTGCAGCTTTAACAAGGTTGTGCTGTTGTCTCGATGAGAAAATCGAAAACAAATGAGCGCCGCTCATACAAAGAAACTCAGTTAACATACACGGTAAAAATTGTGTAGTTTTTATATTCATAACATATGATACAGTTAAGCAACATCACACGAGCAAGAGTGCCGTTTTCCTGAATACAATCACGACTGAAAATGACGCTGATTTCATACGCCAGTTCCATAAACGATTAATGAACATCAAGTCACTTACATTTTAGATGCAATATGGACTGTTTTTGTTCTATTTCAGCAGCGAAAATAGTTCCAAACAAAGAACGTAACGCATCTCACAGCAACAGCGTGTGTGTTAGTGAATGATTCAGCGTTTTGAATGAATCGTTTAAATCAAAGATTCAATGACCTGTTCGTAAACGACCACCTAATTCTTGAATGAATCAGCCGTTTGAACGAATCGACTCAGTGACTCACTCATTAAGATGGTCACCTGCCGCCACCTACTGGTGGTTTAGTTTCATCTTTCCAACATTTCTTATTTGTATATAAAAAAATATTTAAAATAATCTCATAACATTTTTTAATGCAGTTGTAATTTTTCAGTGTAAATAATTTAATTTGATTGGTAACAGCCTATAGTGTCTTATTCTAATTTAATTTATAGATCAAATTTAAAAATATAAAATGAAAGCTGAAGCATAGCCTATATTTTCATAAGATTATGGAAAAAATGTCCTTTATGAAAAGGGTAAAAATATCACATATGTAGGGGTGTAACGGTACACGTATTGGTATTGAACCGTTTGGGTACAGGGCTTCCGGTGCGGTGCACGCGTGTACTGAACGGTTATGAATGTAATCTTTAACAGTTAACAGTCGGCTTGTTGTAAGCGCGGAACACACTTCAATCCGAGTTCCCACACGAACATATTAAGTATTCAGTCCATTTTATCACGAAATCAAACGATAAATGCCGTTTTAACGCTCTTTAATGTGACGTGACTGATAGACGCGCATCAGTTCAACTTAAAGCAGCAGCGGCGCGAGTCAATGCGATCATCTCTTCCTAAAGAATAAACATAAATTAATACATCTTAAAGTATGTTGAGGATACATTACAACTTACTGAAATGTATCATATGTCGTGTAATCGCTCCATCTGTGTTTCAACCGCGGAAAGACAATAAAACTGCTTGTAAACAATGTCAAGCAGAATCACGCTTACTCAGAAGTCCTTCAGTGTCCACAGCTGTAGTTCACTAGAGAAATCAACTCTTTCACTGAATACATGCACTATATTAGCCGTTATATTCATTATATTAGCCGTTATATTCATTATATTAGCCGTTATATTCATTATATTAGCCGTTATATTCATTATATTAGCCGTTATATTCATTATATACTACTTAGCCTGTTAGTGATGTCTTGTTTATTTAATGTATGTTTAAATAAACCTGTCATGAAAATTACAGCCACTAAATGATTATATTTCAACAACGAATAAAAATAATTAGATTTAGAAGTTAATGCAAAAACTGCCTTATGTGAAGCTTATGAGTGTTGATTATTATATCTAAAAATAAATAGCAACTGAATTTAGGCTAATAGTTTGGGCTCTGCTGTTAATCTTTAATAGCTATATGTAAGTAAGGGCTCCCTGTATAGTGTACAGCATTATCTTTAAGAAACTTTTAGTTATAATTTAATTCATTTAAGGACAGACACAATTTTTTTCATTAAACCACTGTTGAATAAAAATTAATAAAAAGCAATTTTGTAAAACTGCTGTACCGAATCCATACCGAACCGGGACTTCAAAACCGAGGTACGTACCGAACCGTCAGTTTTGTGAACCGTTACACCCTTAATATATATATATACATTAGAAAAGGCTGGTTTTCAGACTGGTTCATGAATACATTTTCATATTTATTTTGACCTGTCTTTATAATTTTAAGCTAAAACATGCGTGTACTCTGATTTTGCTGTAAACTTAGCAAATTGCTTTGTCGGAGTGGGGGCATTTTTTATGGTCTATGGGTAAAACGCCCCCCCCCCCCCCCCCCCCCCCCCCCCTTCATACGAATTCATTTTTTGTTCAAAATCTAATAACATGGAAACTCTGGATATTTTTCATACTTGGTTTATAATAGCTGGACAGCTGGATTTTTATTATGTTAGTTCACAGTGCATTTACTAATGTTAACAAGATTTTAATAATGCATTAGTAAACGTTGAAATTAACATTAACAAAGATAAATAAATGCTTTATAAGTGCAGTTCATTATTAGATCATGTTAACTAATGTAGGTAACTAATGTTCAGTAATGAACCTTATTGTAAAGTGTTACCTATATGTCATTATCACTGAAAACTATGATAACTATTCTAGAGACATTTAACTTTTGTTTCACAGAAAAGTTGCACAGTCCTTTCCCCCACTCTACCCTACTATTGTGTGGATATGTTTTTAATCTAAAGAGTAGTTTCTAGCGAATATAAATTCACAATAACGCAAAAATGCTTTGGTGTGCTTTTGCATGTTGACCTTGCAGTGCAGGGAGATGGCCACCCACCCGTCGCAAAGACCTGCTGACCTGCTCGCCCAGATGCCAGATGGTGGCTGCTAGTGTTGCAGATGCAAGTGTGTGTGTGTGTGTGTGTGCAGACACACAGAGAGAAAGAGAGAGACAGCGAAAGCCTCTGGCCCAAACCTCACTACATTCAACTCTGTATGAGGACACGTCAGTGAGTCTTCAGGGAGACGTGCTGTCCCCCTAACAGGCTTTTCTGCCCAGCTGACATATTCGCCCTGTCTACCCTTCCAGCGCAGCGACATTCCCCTCATATGACAGCCTTCCGCTCGTTTATAACCCAACGACTTCTTCTTCTATCTCTTTGATATCTGACGTTGTTTTCTGCTGTTTTATCTGCAATTACTGTGTGCCACAGTTGCAGAATAACAAGCGTTTGCTTTTGCTGACACCTAGTGGACGTTATTGGTCAACGCATGCGCCATTGTGACGCAATCGACATAGTGACCGAAAATTAATAATAACAGATAACAAAATGTAATGATGATGATGATAATATTAATAATTATCAACACTTCTCAATGTACTAAAAAATACAGCCAAGACGATTGAACTGTAAAAAAACAACTTATTAACCATTTTTTTTGTTGCATTTTTTAATATAATATATATTATAATAACAACATTGTAATTTTGTTTTGTGGTACATTTAGATTGTTTTGCCTATCGTAAAGTATATTATATTTCTTAATATATTTGAATTATTACGTTTATAATATTGCTGTCAAATTATTAATCACATCCAAAATAAAAGTGTTTACATAATATTATGTATATAGAAATACCCACACACACACATAAATATATATATATATATAAATTTTTTATATATAATATAATTTTATAAATATATATATATATACGGTATATGCATGCGAATATTTCTTAATGTACGTGTATATATATATATACATCGTAATTATACACAGCACACACATATTTTATGGAAACACAAACGTTTATTTTGGATATTAATCGTTTGGCAGCCCTAGTTTATAATTAAATGTGCTTAATATTATTGTCTAACAATATGTATATTATTATATAGGCTATTGTTACACTAAAAATAAAACATCAAACATTTAAAATTGTATTATAAAGTTATATTTTATAATTACATTTTGTATATGTTGTTTTTCTGTACAGATATATTAATTATATATTTTTTCACAGCATTTCTATTTGATTTATTTGTGTTTTTCCCCCGCAGCTTTTCTACGTTGCGGCGCTCCGTCATGACGTAATGACGTCCAGCGTGCGGACGTGATGATCAGCAGAACCTGGAGAAGGCGAACGCGGTGGGTGAGAGGAACACGTTGTTCTTTACCTCGAAAGCGCTGTAAAAATAACGACACATCACGGTTAAACCCGTGTCATATAGATCTGTAATACCGGAGGAGCGTCTCGTGACAGTTTAACGCGAATGTCACGCGTTAGATGTGCTTTAATCGTGTTTGAAGAGAAAGCGAGCGGATCATAACAGTGTTTTTCAAGCTGATTTATGGTCAAAACATAAACACCATTAACCTTTGCCGTGTGTGTGTGTGTGTGTGTGTGTGTGTGTGTGTGTGTGTGTGTGTGTGTGTGTGTGTGTGTGTGTGTGTGTGTGTGTGTGTGTGTGTGTGTGTGTGTGTGTGTGTGTGTGTGTGTGTGTGTGTGTGTGTGTGTGTGTTTTTGACAGAGTTTTACATTTAACGTAAATTTTCAAGAGTGTGGCATTAAAAGCTAAGAAAACAAGGACTTTTATGGGTATTTTTATTAAATAAAATACAATTTTATTTCAATATAACGTATAGAAACAGTTTCTTAGTTATTCTATTGTATTTATAACCTTTTTAAAACATTTATTGTAGATTATTTATGTTATTTTATATAATAATAGTTGTCTATGAGAAGCCACACGTTTCTTTTGACATGTATTTATTACGTAGACTGTGATTTATTATTGCATTTTTTTCATCATCATGTCATTTAATATGAAAGCTTGATATATTTGTTTGTGTTTCCAGGTTGAAGTGGAGCTGTGCACCACATTATGGCGAGTGTGAGTGTTGTTCCCTCAGTATCACTCATGTGATTTGATGAGTCTTGATGTGTGTGTGACGCTGTGCGTGTGTGTGTGTTGACACATGCAGGTGCTGTGCAGGAAGGTGAGCCGGTCGTCTGTCGTTCACACACTGGTTCAGAGGATGGTGGCTGTCAGAGGGTTTTCAGCCGCGGGTTCGTCTGGATCAGATGAGCCGTATATAGCTCTCCCATCTCAAAACTCAGGTCATTATGAAGCGTTCTGTTACATCAACAGGATTTATATTTATGTATATGTGTGTGAAGAGGCCATTATACAAGATTAGATTAGATTCAAGTTTATTGTCATTACACATGTACAAGTACAATGCAACGAAATGAGTTTGGAGCAAGCCTCCGAGCCGCAGCTATTTAAAGCGCCGCCACACGCTCTCCAGAAAAAAAGAAATGCAAATTGCAAAGCATACATGCAAAACATAACATGACATGCATAACACAGTACACGTGGTCACGTGATGGAATTTTTTGTTGGGACTGAGTAAGGGAGATAGGAAGGAGGAAAGGGAGGGGCAGACGGTTGGACGGCGGCAAGGATAGGGGTGAGGTATGTATGATGCGAGTAAGAGTCTGAAGTCTGAGTCTGCATCTCTTGCGGGGAGAAATATGGGAATTCAAAATAATTCTAAATAAATTATATATTATTATTAGGGATGCAACAATACAGTTAGTCCACGGCAGTGTTAATTTTGACAGCATATTTTGATTTAGTTTTAGTCATAGTCTTTTGACTAAAATGCCATTTAGTTTTAGTCATATTTTAGTCACCTGAATTGTTTTTAGTTTTAGTCTAGTTTTAGTCGATTACAATATCATAATATTTTAGTCGACTAAAACTACAGTAGATTTAGTCTCCTAAAATCTAATGAGTTTAGTTCAATTGTAATACATTAAGCATTTAAGCATTACATAACCGACTGTCACTAGAACTGACATTTTGACATCATTTTGTTTATGACATTAAAAATACACGAAAGAGCTCAATTCACTTTTTTGTTTGTTTTTAAAAACATCTATATAGTTTTTATAACTTTGTATTTCTGTTTTAGTCAGTAGGCCATATCAGGTTAAGCTAAAGCTTCAAATAAGTTTGTTTATTTATTTTTTTAATTTCAGTTCACATTTATTTAATTTCAAGTAATGAAGATTTTTTTTTTTATGGTTTTAGTGAACTATTATAACCCTGATACTTTATTTAATATGTGTCAAATACTGGTCTTTCCTCCTGAATATGAATTAAATGGGAATGAAATTAAATACAGTTTATTGTGTAACCAAAAACGAATATATAATGCGTGACTTTTAATTATAAACCAGCTGGAAATACACCGGGACTCTTATTTTGAAATCGGCCTTACTATTGCAGTTGCAGGAGCTCATTCAAGTTCAGGAGATAAAATATGCATCGTTACAACCGTCTAAAACATATTACTATATAAACATCGTAAAGTAAACATTGTCATTATTCATCAGCATTAGTTCATAAACAATATCCTGGCATAAATGTGTGTTATTGATTGATTGAGCCGCTCTGGAGCGCTGGATTGGGGATGCGTGAGCCGTGTTTTCCAGCGGTTAGATCAGCTCAACTCAAATGTGCGCATCTGTGACACAGGACATCAGTTCTGACTGGATCTCTTCCCTAATCGACCCTCCCTAACATTTTAGTTTTTATTTGTTGACGAAAATGACAGTTGATTTTCGTCATAGTTTTTGTCATCCAGCACTAGTTTTTATTTAGTTATCGTCTCGTTTTCGTCAGTGAAAAAAGGTCGTTGATGAAAATTATGACAAATTATTCGTCAACGAAATTAACACTGGTCCACGGTTCAATACATACCTCGGTTTTTAACCACGGTTTTCAGGTTCGGTTCTGATGGCTTGTCACATCAGTTTTTTTGCTATTCAATTCTTAGGCGACAGGAACAGCAAGAGGTTAAGGAGAAAAAAGACTAGTTTTTAATTGCAATTCTCTTTCTTTATTTTACTTAAAAGAATTGAAAGACCTTAATTAAACTTAACTTTACTTGTACACATTCCTAGTTAGGGCTGAAACGATTAGTTGACATTGTCGACAAATATCTTTGTTGTCGAGGAGTCGTTTGATCTCATGTGACCTAATGTAAGGGCCTGCAATATCGCGATTTGACCGCTATGGCGCTGTAGCGCTAGAGTGTAATGCAGCCCTTACAAATGCTGCAGTAGAAGAAAACAAATGCAAACAAATCTGAACTAGCAAGATGTGGGAAAGTTTCACAAAACTTCAAACTAAGGCTGCGTCTCAATCAGCTCCCTAGTTCAGTAGTCAGGGCACTGATCAGGGATCAGCCCATTGACTCGTGTCCTGACCACTGAACCAGGAGCTGATTGAGACGTGCAAGGCCAAACTTTTCACGGGAGCACTACGTGCATGTTGGAGCACTTAAAGAGGAAACAACTAACAACTAACTAGCTGTAAATCTCTTTATTAGAGAAAGCAATACTACTAATAATTGTAATAATATGAACAATGATAATATAACTACAGTAATGTGATGATTTATTTAGCATAGAATAAAGTTTGATCGAGCTTGGAGTCAGGACTGTTTTTATTATTTTAACACTATTAGGTATTATAGTCTCATCACTTGCCTGTATTTTGTTCCATATGCATGAAGACTTACAAGAGGCGATGTTAGGAAGAATATCATGTCAGTTACTTTTTCATATTGTTAATTAAAAGGTGAATGAGAATCTGTCAGCTCAATTGTCATGCAAAATATTAATATTATGTATTTTTGTCTGCAATGTCATTTGCAGATTAATATTTTTACCATTCTTTGTGTCCTGAAGTAAATGTCCTGTTTTTCTGTTTCAGTTCTAAGAAAAGCAGTGGGGCTGTTATTGTTTTACAAATGAAGCTCTTAATACTGCTGCCAAATGATGTTTACATTTAAACATCTATTTTTTTTTTTTTTTTTGGCTGTAATGCAGCTAATTTTAGTTTATTATTATTTATTTTTTCAATTGAAAGCGAACAGAATATTTAAACAATGCTTAGAGAGCATTTGTGTGTGATTTGAGTTCTGAGAACTTGCCTCAAAGTTAATTAAAACAACCATTTCAAAAGCTGAAGTGACTTTCTTTTATATTATATTATAGTCAGAATATGTATAACTCAATGTTTTAACTAATTGAAAAAGCTGCATAATCGTTCAAAATTTACTGATTAGTCGCCGATGGCAATGACAATAATCGATGATTAGTCGATTAATCGTTCTAATAATAGTTAGATTAATCGATTATTAAAATAATAGTTTGTTGCAGCACTATTCCTAGTGTATTGTATAATATAAAATAAATATAAAGATTTACACTGGCAGCTCAGAGCCGTACAGCAGCATCTAAGTATGAAATTGAATGAATAAATGTAAAAATAAAACGTTACATAGACTTCACAATAAAATATACATTGATTCTTATTAAAGCTACTGTATTAGTTTTTCAGTCAAGATCAGCGAGTGATTTTCTCTTTGTCTTTTGTTGTTGTGTTAACATTAAAGGGATAGTTCACTCAAAAATGAAAATTCTGTCATCGAGAAATGAATACAGGTTTGGAACAATATTAGAGTGAGTAAATAATGACATCATTTTAGAGGTGAACTGTCCCTTTAAGGACAGCGTGTTCACTATAGGCTGCGCTGCTGTCAATTTAAGACCTGCACGCATCTAATATACAGACACACACCGATTTTACTTTCACTTTAGAGATAACCGACTGTGTTTGCATGTGTGTGTGTGTATATATATATATGTATATATATTAGGGGTGGCACGGTACATGGAAAAAAACCGAACCGTTCGGTTCGCTTGTCTCGGTTCGGAGTGTGTGCGTTGCATGGTTCGCGCATGCGCAATGTATCCTCGTGCCTGTATGTTACCTCAGACAGTGGGCGTCCTTTTCACGCGAAATAAGAGGTGTGTGTGTGTGTGGACATACAGTAAAGTAAAAGTGGAGTGCTGCAGGTCACGTCACATAAATGAAAGTGGGAGAGATAAGGAAGGCTGCCAGCATCGTATAGCAGGGCAGTGAAATGTGTTAATCAGGTCAGCTGAATTAAAGCCACAGTGCATTGTTCTGATCAAAATTGATATGATTAACATGAAAAATGTTACGCCAATGTGTCGGACTCGGTAGACAGCCAGTTAGGAAACAACTTGATATAACAATTTTTAATACTGTATCCTAAATTGTGGATGATTAAGCCATATATACCATATGCTGAAGTAAATTTCTGGAGTGTTAACGATTAAAAAAAACAACAACAAGAACCGTACAGAACCGAAAACCGTGACCCTAAAACCGTGATACGAACCGAACCGTGGGTTTTGTGAACCGTGCCACCCCTAATATATATATATATATATATTATATGTGTGTGTGTGTGTGTGTGCGCCAATTTGATTATAAATTGATACTTTATATAAATATATTTGTATTATTAATATGCAACATTAAATGTTTGTGAATGGTCTTTCTGACAGGTCCTAGAACAGTATGGCCAGATGAGACCATGGGTCCATTCGGGCCTCAAGATCAAAGGTTCCAGTTGCCGGGCAACGTGGGTTTCGACTGTCACCTCAGAGGGACAGAGTTACAGATGAGAGTCCCGGTCCACCGGACAGTCCCGGATGTGTTAACCTCCCCGTCCAGCGGCGAGAGGCACGAGTTCATACTCGCTCAGTTTGTTAATGAATATCAGGTAAAAAATCAGTTTAAAAAACATCAGTGGATAAAATAGTTGAGATTTGTTGTTTATTGAGTTGATCTGTGCTGTTCAGGGTAAAGAGGTTTCTCTCGTGGCGCAGCGAGTCAGTAAAGCTGAACACTATTTCAGTCAGTCCAATGTGGAGTGCTCCATGCATTCCTGTCCAGAGCTGCTGAAGAAAGGTACGCACACTTTACCTTACAGAAATAAATACTTACTAGAACAGTTTTTGCTAACACTTTAGAATAATCGTCATTAGTTAAAGGGGTGGTACACCACGATTTCACTTTTCTAACTTTAGCTAGTGTGTAATGTTGCTATTTGAGCATAAACAACATCTACAAAGATACAACGTTCAAAGTTTAAAGCAAAGGGAGATATTTACTTTTAAAGAAATCGATTTCTAAGGACTACAGCAAACGGCCGCTAGGGACTACAGACATTCCTCCAGGGTCTCTGACATCACCAGCCCCAATATTTACATAAACCCCTCCTCCGAGAATATTAAATAAGGGGGGGCGAGGCCATTTTGTATCGCCGTGGGGAAGAGTTGTTGTGGTATAGTTAGTAGGCTGGAGTGTTGTTGCCAATGCCGATGAAACGCTGTTATTTTCATCCGGATTGCAGGTCCACTTTGTTCAGCCTTCCTAGGGACGGGGGTGCGTTGCAGTGCGTTTAACATACAACATGTTATATGCATGTGTGTATGAGACAGAGGGGAACATGTCGCATTTGCAGCAGATATAAGCTGCCCATCATAAATCAAAGCACGAGACAGACAGGGGTCTGAGGAGAGGACCGGAAAATGTGACATAATGGACAATATTCGTCTGTATTTGCAATACATGAGCCGCGGTTCAGCTGCGCGAGACAAACGCTGCCAGTGTGAGACGGGCACGAGCGGCTCCCGCTGCACATTTCACGGAGGAAAGCTTCCACAATCTTCACGAGTTCAATGCAGGATTCTTACAACAGCTTGTCCTGAAAGATGGATTTATAAACAGAAGCTGTTTACGGGCTACAACCTGTAAGTGTGATTTATTTTTCGTCGATGTGTTTTCCTGTAATAGTTTGTGTTGTTAATTGTACGTTGTAGCAATGAAGTAAACAGATGACAACGCTCAGTTGGCTCTGAAAATCAGTTTGTTAAATGCTCATTCATATTAACGTTATCCGACAAACACCGAACGTTACAAACTTTTTAAAATCTCAACAGCAAACTTGGCATTAGTGTAAATGATTCTTTGATTAGAGCTGTTATGTATTGTTTATCTACAGGCATGCTAAACATGCTTCTGTGTTTGATTTGGATACTATAGTAAAGCCAATGCTTAGTGTTCGTTCTTGCGACAGATATTTGGCTATAATCGTTCTAAAAATACAAAAGTAAGTGCCATTCAGTAGCGATCACTATAGATCCGCAGTCTTTACTCTTGAGTACTGAATAGGTTCTGCTCGATCATCTTCACTCAAATTGTCTGGATCTGATTCGGGCTCAAATTGGTATGGTTTTATTGACGCACATTGTACTACCCAAAGCACAGGCTACCGGTAAAGGTAAGGGGCGTGACGTTTCCGACAAACGTGCACTAGGCGGTTAGCCAATCACAACACACTGGGCCAGCTAACCAATCTGAGCCCATTGCGTATTTTTGAGGGACTGGCTTCATACAACCCGGAAACCATCAGACCGTTTTTACAAGGAGGGACAGAGCAGTGTAGAATAAAGGTAAAATATATGAAAAATAATGAATTTTTTTTAAAACGAAGCATGAACACATGTTGCAGTGCAGCCCACACACACAATCAAGCCTTCGAAAGAATGTGTTTTACCACCCCTTTAACATTAGTTAATGTATTAACTAACATGAACTAATAATGAGCAGTACATTTGTTACTGTATTTGTTCATCTTTGTTAATGTTAGTTAATATAAATCCAGCTGTTCATGGTTTGTTCACAGTGCATTAACTAATGTTAGTAAGATTTTAATAATGCATTAGTAAATGTTGAAATTAACATTAACAAAGATGAATAAACGCTTATTATTAGTTCATGTTAACTAATGTAGTTAATTAATGTTAACTAATGACCATTGTTCTTAAGTGTTACCCAGTTTTTTTAATAACCAAACCCTTGTTTTGACAGAGTTAGAGCTGTTTTTCCCAGTGCTGCCCATGAGTCCCATCACTGTTGTCACGGTAACACCAAAGAACCAGATGTTGGGAACAGAGGAGCTGAACAGAGATCGGGAGGAACTACTGGATCATGTGAGTTTGACTGGAAAATTACAAAAAAATTTATAAATAGACTTAAAGCAGCACGCTGACTTTTCGCGACTTCAGCTTATTCACCGTATCCCCCAGAGTTAGATAAGTCCATACACACCATTCTCATCTCCGTGCCATAACTCTCTGACGCATCCACGGCTAGCCTAGCTTAGCACAAAGACTGGAGGTAAATGGCTCCAGCTAGCCTACTGCTCAATAAGGGACAAAATAACGCCAACACAGTCACAGCGTGTACTAAGACCGACGGAAAATGAGAAGTTGTGATTTTCTAGGCCGATATGGCAGGAACTATACTCTCATTCCTGCGTAATAGTCAAGAGCTGTGAGCCGTCCCATGAGTGCAGCGGCGCAATGATATTACACAGCGGCTGAAAATAGTCCCCAGCGCTCTCTGTGTGAGCCGGTTGACACGTTGGTTATGTTGACGGAAGTTCACCAACTGTCTAGAAAATCACAACTTTTCATTTTCCGTCGGTCTTAGTACTAGGGCTGTGTATCACCAACAATGATACGATACGCATCACGATACGATAGGCATCACGATACTGACGTCACAATACGATACGCGTCACGATACTGACGTCATGATACGCGTCACGATACTGACGTCATGATACGCGTCACGATACTGACGTCACGATACGATAGGCATCACGATACTGACGTCACGATACGATACGCGTCACGATACTGACGTCACGATACGCGTCACGATACTGACGTCACGATACGATAGGCATCACGATACTGACGTCACAATACGATACGCGTCACGATACTGACGTCATGATACGATACGCGTCACGATACTGACGTCACGATACGATAGGCATCACGATACTGACGTCACGATACTGACGATACGATACGTGTCACGATACTGACGTCACGATACGATACGCGTCACGATACTATACGCGTCACGATACTGACGATACGATACACGTCACGATACTGACGTCACAATACGATACGCGTCACGATACTGACGTCATGATACGCGTCACGATACGATACTGACGTCACGATACAATACGCGTCACGATACTGACGTCACGATACGATACGCGTCACGATACTGACGTCACAATACGATACACGTCACGATACTGACGTCACGATACGATGCGCGTCACGATACTGACGTCACGATACGATACGCGTCACGTATCGTATCGAAGGGATACTACAAATACAGTATGGGATTAAAATCAGCGAACATCAATGTATAGGCTTAGGCTGCGTTACAATCGAAGTCGTCCTGCTGTGGAACGCCAGGTCTACTTTGCAGTAGACACATTGCACCTTGTTCTCTTCTTTTTTAAGAATGTAATGATCCCAAACTTTAGACATTCTCTGCCGTTTATGGACATCTTTACTCTCCGCCATCGCGCCAACTAAATTCAAAATGTATCACGCGCTATGGTGTGCATAGGAATTTAACGAGGCTTCGAGGCAGAATTTTTGCCTCAAGGAATTTTTGTAATCGAGTTAATCGATGAATCGTTTCAGCCCTAGCTAGTAGTGTATACAGCTGTATATCACACTGTGTATCGAATCAGTACTCGGTATCGGCCGATACCCTGAGGCCAGGTATCGTTATCGGGAAGGGAAAAACGGAACATCTCTAATTTGAACAGAATATGTAAAATGTGTGCATCATAGCTGACATCTAAATGAAAACTTTACAGTTGGTTTTGATACTGTTAGTCATTCCCGTTCAAATGCTATTGAAGTTAGAAATGTGTATACCAATGTCGGATGTAACTTTAGAGACTTTAGTAACTAAATTTGCGAATATCGAACGTCTAATAACGTCAAACCAACTTTATGCCAGTTCATTCTTCAAGTGACTAGCGCCTTGTCCTTTTCATTTTAATTTCATTTTCTGCCGCACTGGAATTAAAAGCACGCCGTTGTTCCTCCATTTTGATTTTAGGTTTACCTCCAGTGTTAATTTTGACAGTAAATTTTGATTTAGTTTTAGTCATATTTTAGTCACCTGAATTGTTTTTAGTTTTAGTCTAGTTTTAGTCGACTAAATATCATAAGATTTTAGTCTACTAAAACTACAGTAGATTTAGTCTCCTAAAATCTAATGAGTTTAGTTCAATTGTAATACATTAAGCATTTAAGCATTACATAACCGACTGTCACTAGAACTGACATTTTGACATCATTTTGTTTTTGACATTAAAAATACACGAAAGAGCTCAATTCACTTTTTTGTTTGTTTTTTAAAAACATCTATATAGTTTTTATAACTTTGTATTTCTGTTTGTTAGTAGGCCATATCAGGTTAAGCTAAAGCTTCAAATAAGTTTGTTTATTTATTTTTTTTAATTTCAGTTAACATTTATTTAATTTCAAGTTATGAAGATTTTTTAAATGGTTTTAGTGAACTATTATAACCCTGATACTTTATTGAATGTGTCAAATACTGGTCTTTCCTCCTGACTATGAATTAAATGGGAATTAAATTAAATAGTTTATTGTGTAACGAAAAACGAATATATAATGCGTGACTTTTAATGATAAACAAGCTCGAAATACACCAGGACTCTTATTTTGAAATGTTTGCGCCTCTGTTGCAGTTGCAGGAGCTCATTCAAGTTCAGATGAGGAGATAAAATATGCATCGTTACAACCATCTAAAACATATTACTATATAAACATCGTAAAGTAAACATTGTCATTATCATCAGCATTAGTTCAAAACAATTGCCTGGCATAAATGTGTGTTATTCATTGATTGAGCCGCTCTGGATTGGGGATGCGTGAGCCTTTAGGTCGTGTTTTCCAGCGGTTAGATCAGCTCAAATCAAATGTGCGCATCTGTTACACAGGACATCAGTTCTGACTGGATCTCTTCCCTAATCGTCCCTCACTAACATTCTCGTTTTTATTTGTTGACGAAAATCAACTGTCATTTTCGTCAAAACTAGTGTTGGATGACAAAAACTTTTGTTTAGTTATTGTCTCGTTTTCGTCAGTGAAAAAGGTCGTTGACGAAAATTATGACACAAATTATTCGTCAACTAAAATAACACTGTTTACCTCAGAAGCAGTTTGCGGGTTGTTGGTTGCTTGGTAACAGACCTGACAGTTGATTACCGAACTCGATGGAGCGGGTTCTAACTACAGATAAGATGAGAGTTTGTAAGATAGGATAAGAATCCTAAATCAAGTTAAGATTTGCTTCTGTAATACACAAAATTGTGAAAAATCCTAAATTAACTTATCATATCTTAAGTTAAGACCTTCTGTAATACCTCCCCTGTAGGCTAGCTGGAGCCGGTCACCTCTATTGTGAATTTGGCCTTTGTTTCCTCATATTTATCCTGTGGAACAGGAAGTCATAGCTGGACAATCTCACACTGGTGTGCTGAAAAAATACCCCCCCCCCCCCCCCCCCAAATCAAAATATAGCATATAACAGTTTGGGGCAGGTAAGATTTATACAAATGTTAAGTCTCTTCTGCTCACCACAAATATTGTGAAATACTACAATTTATTCCTGAATTTTCAGCAGTGTCACATGACCCTTTAGACATCAGTCGAATGTGCTGATTTGTATCAATGTTGAAGATGTGCTGCTTCATATCTGTGAGGAAATGGTCATACTTGATCTGGAGTCTTTGATGAATAGAAAGCTCAAAAGAACTGCATTAATTTCAAACAAATTTTATGTAACATCATAAATGTATATACTGACACATTTGATTAGACACACACACACACACACACACACACACAAATGAATTTGTCCCATTTATGCTGTAAACTGTGAATTATTCCTTGTGGTGAATCTAAAATGTGTGTTAAGATGGCTGACACGCGTGACGTCTCGTTGCAGTGTGTCAGTGGTGCTAAAGAAATCTGCTTCACGCTGTGGAGAGGAGGATACTGGGCCGATTTCATCAATCCATTGTCAGGGAAAGCTGTGAGTACCTTTATCTGTCGAAACAGATGCTTGGAGCTCAGGGTGCGTTTACTAAAAACTGAAACGTTTTTCCTTTGTATTTTTCGCGTACAGGCGACAACATTGTCACGGATGTTTAAACGGATCTGCGAAAATGACTAAAAGCGTATTATCAGGGCTCGACATTAAAGGAATGTCTGACCGTTAGCATCTTGCTCAAAAATGACCAAAGAGTTTGGATATTTAAAACTCAGAATGAGAGTATAGTTTCTGACATATCGGCCTAGAAAATCACAACTCTTCATTTTCTGTCGGTCTTAGTACACGATGGAACTACACAAGAGTCGAGTTTTAAATAGGAAAAATATCCAAACTCTTTGGTGATGAGCTATGCTAAAACTGGTGCCAAACATATTACATGCTAGAAACATAATCACTAAAATTAGGGATGCACCGATACCACTTTTTTTCAGACCAAGTACTTACATTTGGGTACTTGCCGATACCGAGCACTGATACGAGTACTTAATAATACCATTACAGTTCTTCTAACAATGTTTTATTTTCATCAGATGTTTTTCACTTTCTGACTGTAACAAAGTAAATACACAAACTGATGGTGTTGCTGACATTTTAACATTCAACTTGGTGTTTTCCTGAACAAACATGGCACTGCTGCCCATTTCACATAAATGTAACATTCAGTGGATTCCAGTACCACACAACATAATAGCAGAACCACTGAATTCAATTATTATGTTATCATAGCCATACAGCCCTTTTCGGAAAAGTGAGAGGCTGGTTCTTTTTGATGTAAAGAAGCGTCTCTGCATTATCAGCTATGAGCCGGTTTCTGTTTCATCTACAATGTGTGACACTGAGCTAGGGATGTGTGAGACTAGTCGATTAAACGTTAGTGCTGCTGCAAGACGACTTGGAAAATACTAGTCGTTTACATTTTTTGGGCACATTTCAGGTTTTGCTTTAAATATATATATTTGTTTACAAAGGCTATGTTTAAGTTACTGTTGTGTTAATGTTATGTCTTGAAATTAATATATTATTTTGAAAAGTGTATATTTAGAGAGCAAAAACAAAATCACTTAATTTTACCTCAGGTATGCATGCGTTGGTTTTCTCTGGCGCTCGCGGAGGCTTCAGATAAATCTCCACTCGGGTGAAGGAGGATTTTGAAAGCTTACAGAAAACTTTTCCATTTTCTTCCATGTCATGTCAAACTAGTATAACAATTAAGCTTGCTTAGGCTTGTTATACTACCGGGGTTAGGCTATTGCGCACATCCCTACTAAACAGCCCTTCACTTTCGAAAAAATGAAGCCATATTATGGCAGTCGTGCGCTTTGAGAGGGCGAGACACCGTTGCGAATTATGTAACTTTACGCGCGGCTCCGCATCCGAAGATGCGTTGCCATAAAGTGGTATCGGGTGCGGTTGTATCGGGGTAGTTTTACGAGTATGAGTACTTCACAACAGTATCGGTGCATCCCTAACTAAAATAACGATACCGTTAGCAAGTTTGTGAAAATGATCATGCACATTACTGGCATTGTCATTAAAGGATTTTTTTTTATCTTACTCTGGGGGATATGGTGAATAAGTCCACACACACCACTCATCTCCGTGCCATAACTCTGTGCTAGGCTAGGCTAGCAGTGGGTTCGTCAGACAAAGACTGGAGGTAAATGGCTCCAGCTAGCCTACTGCTCAATAAGTGACAAAACAACACTGTCACGCCAAGGTTGTCATGTTGGTTTTGTTGACGGAAGTTAGCCTATTTTTAGGCGCTGCATAATATCATTTTCCGTCAGTCTAAGTACACGATGAACTACACATCACAATATGTAAATAGGAAAATGTTGGCGTCACTTATTGAGCAGTAGGCTAGCTGGAGCCATTTACCTCCAGTCTTTGTGCTAAGCTAGGCTAGCGGTGAGAGATGAGAATGGTGTGTATGGACTTATCTAACTCTGGGTGACGATGTCAGTAATACACATGCACATGATGTCACCGTTTTCACAAACTCGCGTTTTTGTAATGTTACACAGGCAATAACGGTATCGTTTTCAAGCCCCAAAATGCTGTTGTCGTGTAAGTGATTGGAAAAAATGCATTAAAAGTTTTCAGTGTTTGGTTGAAAATGGTGTCGTGTAAACGGCCCCTGTAACGGTTTGTGTACATCCATCTATAACGTATTTTTCTTATTGCAGTTTTTTGGTGATCAGACAGCGGACTCTGTCCTCCAGCAGGATGTTCAGCGTCACGCTGGCTTTCACATCGAGGACCTGGCGTCTTGTACGGTCATACGTCACGTATCAAAAGGGACGCCCACTTTTGTGTTGACACTGATCACTAACGCACCTTCCAACAGTCTGATCATGGAGAAACTGCAAGGACACTCCAGCTCCTCAGAGGAAGGCGAATGATAGACGTCCTCTGCACATATTTCTACCAAAAAAAATAGTTTCTTAAGAGATTTTTAATACAAACTTTCCGTGCTGTTCTGAGCTGACTCAGAAAACACACAGCAAACATGCTAATTTATTTATAAAATATGATCACATTGTCTAATACACAGCAAAACAGTTCTGAAACCACATGGTGCTTTACAACACATCAGCCTTTAGTCACGCCGTTGACTTGAGAGAGCGTACAGTCGGTAAAACATCATCTAGAGTCGGGACGTCTGGAAAAAGAGGAAAATGGTGCCACAACGTTACCGTCTGACCGTGTTTTATAGAAGGACTACGTCTGCTTTCATGTTCAGATTGTAGTGCACTAGAATACTAATGTACTGTACATTTGAGTTTGACTGACTCTTGTTGAATATGAATAAAGTTTGGTCTCACCCAGGGTTTGCAGAAGTTCCAGTATAAATGAGTGGAAAACCGGGAAGAATTCCTCATGTTCCTTCAGCTTGACAATGATACTGTGAAATACAAATGTCACTGAAAACACCAGCCGTTCACTTGCATTAAAACATTAGCAGTTTCCAAATGAGCCTTCATGCATTTTGTTAAAAATGTTTCGCCCTTAAACAGTTGAGCTTTACCGTTTTATAACCGGGTCTGGCGGTAGCACTTTTAGCATAGCTTAGCATAGATCATTGAATCTGATTAGACCGTTAGCATCTCGCTCAAAAAATGGCCAAAGCGTTTAGATATTTTACCCATTTGAAACTAGACATGTGCCGGTAAACGGTAATACGATACACCGCAATAATGAACATGCACAATATTGTTATCGTGGGCACTTCAAAATACCGTGAATAATTATTTATTACGAATTATTCAGATTTTTAGAAAGCATTTTAAGAATACTTTACCCATCAACCTTTAAAATTAACAATACGTGTTAGTTGAATGGCTCAGAAAGGCCTCCATTGGCACAATGCACACTCTCAAGACCCATAAAAGGCACTAAAGACGTTGTTACAAAGTCCATCTCACTACAGTGCTTCTACAATAACTTTATGAAGCGACCAGAATAGTTTCTGTAAGCAAAAAAAACGAAATAACGACTTATATAGTGATGACCGATTTCAAAACACAGCATCATGAAGCTTCGCTTCGAATCTAAAATCACATACTGAGGGGAGCAGGATAGAGCAGAGGGGTTTTAATGTGCTGTTTATTATTGTGACGTATACAACTAAAAAAGTTTGATCAAAACACTTGAATACTGTACCCAAAATATGGATCAGTTCTTCTGAATCTGTCGATTCAGCGGTTTGGATCGCCAAAGTCACGTGATTTCAGCAGTTTGGCGGTTTGACACGCGATCCAAATCATGATTCGACTGATTCATAACGCTTCGAAGCTTCATGATGCAGTGTTTTGAAATCGGTCATCACTATATTAGTCGTTATTTAGGGGGTTTTTTTGCGCACAAAAACTATTCTCGTCGCTTCATAAAGTTATTGTAGAAGCACTGTAGTGAGATGGACTTTGTAACGACGTCTTTAGTGCCTTTTATGGGTCTTGAGAGTGTACATTGTGCCAATGGAGGCCTTTCTGAGCCATTCAACTAAAATATCTTCATTTGTGTCTGAAGATGAACGGAGGTCTGACGGGTGTCCAACGACATGAGGGGAAGTAATTAATGACTGAATTTACATTTTTGGGTTAACTAACCCTTTAAGATGAGCTTTTGGAACGTGAAAGGTAAGGAATTGTGGCTGGGCAGACTGGGGCAGAAGGGAGGAGAAGAGCAGATTCTAACCTTTACAACGCAGAACCATGGCTAATCGCACAGGTAAATCCGCTACCTAATTTGCCGGCTGCAACTACACAAACTCCCTAGCTGGGGACTATTATCATTAAGCCATTGCACTCATGGGGCGGCTCACAGCTCTTAAATATTACTCAGAAATGAGAGTATAGTTCCTGCCATATCGGCCTAGAAAATCACAACTTCTCATTTTCCGTCGGTCTTAGTACACGATGTAACTACAGAAGAGTCGAGTTTTAAATAGGACAAATATCCAAACTCATTGGTCATTTTTTGAGCGAGATGTTAACGGTCTAATCAGATTCAATGATCTATGCTAAGCTCTCCAGACCCGGAGATCGGCTGAATCGATTAGAAAATGATTTAACTCTAGGGGAGTCGGAAATATTTTCAAAAATAGTGTTGTGTTCCTTTAAAGGGATAGTTCACCCAAAAATAAAAATTCTGTTGTTCCAAACCTGTATAAATGTCTTTGTTTTGCTGTTACACAAAGGAAGATATTTGGAAGAATGTTTGTAACCTAGCAGATCTTGACAAGATTTGACAATGAACCAAAGTATATTTATAAATTAATTGAAATACTGTTGCCTGCCACATAGTTGTACAGATAAAGTTCTGCATTGAGCACAATCAAAAATTCGAACAAAAAAAGTGGACATACCTGTCAATGTCGCCGCTTTCCAGAAGGCCATAGAGCTCCTGACTTGCCACGTTTCCTGACTGGGCCACAATTGCGGCTACCTTGTTGACAACCTCGCTATGGGGCGCTCTATCATCTGTCACAAGATATGACCACATTAATTCAGAGAGGATGAGGAAGCTCATGCGTCATGTAGATAACGCTCAGACATCTCTGGAGGCGTTCAGAAATCTCAATACCCAAGTCCAGAACATCTCTGAGGTTCCTCATGGCGTTGTTCATCTCGCCCAGCTTGGTGTAGACCTCATTCATGCGAGGATAGATTCCTGTCAGGGACGGGGCGTCGAAGAGTTTCTGGAAGTGGGCGACCATGGACTCCAGGGTGTGTCTGGTGGGACTCCGCAGAACCTGAGGAATGTGGAGAATATCATCAGCTGACGGATTATAGAGAACACTTGGGGGAGTGTTGCGTTTAGGAGAAGTACCTTGTCGTCTGACGCGGTCTCGTCGAGAAGCGTGTCGAGGATAAGCATCAAGTCTTCCACCCGGACACAATCTGGAGATGTGGCTATTCTGGCCTCGGGCTGCCATGGCAACAATCTCTTCTCCAGTCTGACGAGGGCACGATGAACATCCTAGTAAACCAAACCAATCACATTCAAACCCAATGATTTCCTCTTCAGTTAAGGTCACATTGGCAATATTTCTGTGTGAGCGGTGCTAAAATAGCCAATAGCTTTTCGTTAAAGGGGTACTTCACAGTGTTAATTTCGTTGACAAATAATTTTCATCAACAACCTTTTTTCACTGACGAAACCGAGACGATAACTAAATAAAAACTAGTGTTGTATGACAAAAACTATAACGAAAATCAACTGTCATTTTCAACAAATAAAAACGAGACGAAAATGTTAGGGAGGGACGATTAGGGAAGAGATCCAGTCAGAACTGATGTCCTGTGTAACAGATGCGCACATTTGATTTGAGCGTGCTGATCACAATCAATGAATAGCGCACATTTATGCCATTTGCCAACTGTTATGAACAAATGCTGATGAATAATGACAATGTTTACTTTACAAAGTTTATATAGTAATATGTTTTAGGACGGTTGTAACGATGCATATTTTATCTCCTCATCTGAACTTGAATGAGCTCCTGCAACTGCAACAGAGTCCCGGTGTATTTCGAGCTGGTTCATAATTAAATGTCACGCATTTTATATACATTTTTGATTACACAAACTGTATTTAATTTAATTCCCATTTAAATCATAGTCAGGAGTAAAGCCTTGAAGAACAGTATGACATTATTCAATAAAGTATCAGGGTTATAATAGTTAACTAAAACCATTACAAATATTCAATACTTGAAATTAAATAAATGTTAACTGAAATAAAAGCTTAACCTAATACACAAACTAAAACAGAAATACAACATTATAAAATCTATATATATTTTTTTTTTTGTGCTTGATTGGTCAAAAACAACACTGTGATGTCAAAATGTCAGTTTGGGCATGTATTCATTCAACAGTCGGTTATGTAATGCTTAATTCATTATGTAAAACAATTCAGATAACTTAAATATGACTAAAACTAAATGGCATTTTAGTCAAAAGACTATGCATGTCAGGGTTCCCCAAACTACGGCCCCCACATTTGGACCGGCCCTCTGAACCAGAGTCCTGCACGGGCGGGTACCCGACGGGGGATCCGCGAATATTGCTGAAACGGGTGAAAAAAACATCCTAACTGTGTCGGATACGGGTGCGGGTCGGACAAGGGACAAACACGGGTCTAAACACGGGTTTTAAACAGTCACGTGCAAACGAATATATATATAAAAATATATGCATGTATATTGTAGATGTGTTCCTAAAAAAAGTATGCATATTTTTAGGAACACATCTACAAAAATATGCCTTGCCTGTATTTCAAGCTGATAAAATAATTTCAAATCCATATTAGTTTATTTGTGGCCGTGCGGCGCGCGCGCGTGCCCTCCTAGGAGATTCACAACCGCACGCGATCTGCCTGCACTGCATTTGTCGAGATGGATCCTGAGGAGTTGAAGAAAAGATAGCCACAAATGTGGAACTTCATCGCTGAGGAAGCACGCAGATAACTGTGCTAACAAACCAAGCACACACAGTTCTAGCGAACAGTATTTTTCAAAAGGGGACAGAACTGAAGGTGCCTCGTAGAGATGATAAGGACACAACCATGTTTGACAGCTCTGAAGTTGTCAGAGTCGTGTAATAACTTCTGTATGCTGGTAATAAACATTTTTGAAAGTGTGTCTATAATGTTATGCTAAACATTAGATTTTTAGTTTGATGAATAGATTTAAAATCATAATAAAATCTCCACAATAATACTGGTAGTCACTCCGGCCCATGTAATTTGACCGACCCGGCCCCCCATTAAAGAAAGGAAAAATGATGTGGCCCTTACAGAAAAAAGTTTGGGGACCCCTGATGCATGTAGTCACTATCAAAGTAAGGGAAATCTTTCACCCTCAGGCGTAGTTCCCAAATACGTGGATTCCTATTGAAATTAATGCATTTCACCTATGAAAATCCGCCGAACAAAGCTCAATGTGACCGCACCTTTAGTTAAATTCATCGCCCAAAGGTTAAGCAGATTTTACTCACTGCTAGAGAGGTTAGTTGTTGTCTCCAAACATCCAGGGTGGGAATAATCTGCTCCAACTCTGCCTCCCAGCCGAGCTCTAGGTTAGATTGAACACGCAGCCTCAGCAAACCCAATGGAGCCCTCGGATTGGTCAGGACAGTGGTGATGTCATGTAGGATCTGCCAGGTAAACCAGATCATAATGATGTCAGATGTCGACTACCATCCGAATGGAATAGCAGCGCACTGCATACTATAGTATGTTAAATAGTATGCATTACGCAAAAAAAAAACATTATTGTCACATGACCTTATTTACCACACAGTTGGCAAATAAGTTGTCATTTTTGCATACAAACATATTTTTTTTGTAAAAAGCGTCATTAATTTGTCGCAAAGACAACAGAAAGTCAAGTTGAGCGCATTTTGTTGTTGGATACATATTATGGCACACTGTGATCAGTTGTATAAAAGGTAAGGTCACCAAAAAAAAGGTCAATTGACTGCTGTCAATAGTGTAGTGATGATCTCACAGAAGTCAAACCAATCAGCTTTCTGTTGGCCAATGCAGTTCATTTGCATGAAAATATTATACATTTTGTTTTAGATGAAAAGCTAAAGTAAGTTTTTTATTGATTAATTTCTGTTGTAAAAACACATGTAAAAAAAATATTTCACAAAATGAAAACAATAATGTCAACATTATTATTATTATAAGTGTGAATCAAAAAATTAAAAGCGCATTTTAAAAAGAAGAAGAAAAAAAAAGCATGATTTCATCTCTTAAATGTCTTAGTGTGTGTTTTGGTCATAATTTAGACTTTTTTAATCTAATTTCAGCTTTTTATCTCATAATTAAGACTTTTAAATCACAATTTAGATATCTCAGAATTTTTTCATTCTTAATTTCAACTGTTCATCTCACAGTGACTTAGCATATCATATTTTTGACTTTTTATCTCACTATTATGACTTTCAAAATCATATTTTTGACTTTTTATCTAATAATGAGGACTTTTAAAATCATATTTTTAACATTCTATCTTATAATTATGACTTAGCATGTCATATTTTTGACCTTTTATCTCACTATTATGACTTTCAAAATCATATTTTTGACTTTTTATCTAATAATGAGGACTTTTAAAATCATATTTTTAACATTCTATCTTGTAATTATGACTTAGCACGTCATATTTTTGACCTTTTATCTCACTATTATGACTTTCAAAATCATATTTTTGACTTTTTATCTAATAATGAGGACTTTTAAAATCATATTTTTAACATTCTATCTTATAATTATGACTTAGCATGTCATATTTTTGACTTTTTATCTCACTATTATGACTTTCAAAATCATATTTTTGACTTTTTATCTAATAATGAGGACTTTTAAAATCATATTTTTAACATTCTATCTTGTAATTATGACTTAGCACGTCATATTTTTGACCTTTTATCTCACTATTATGACTTTCAAAATCATATTTTTGACTTTTTATCTAATAATGAGGACTTTTAAAATCATATTTTTAACATTCTATCTTATAATTATGACTTAGCATGTCATATTTTTGACCTTTTATCTCACTATTATGACTTATAAAATCATTTTTTTTACTTTTTATCTAATAATTATGACTTAAAATCATATTTTCAACATTTTATCTTATAATTATGACTTAGCATGTCATATTTTTGACCTTTTATCTCACTATTATGACTTAAAATCATATTTTTTACATTTTATCTAATAATGAGGACTTTTAAAATCATATTTTCAACATTTTATGGTATAATTATGACTTAGCACGTCATATTTTCGACTTCTCACTATTATGACTTTTAAAATCATATTTTTGACTTTTTATCTAATAATGAGGACTTTTAAAATCATATTTTCAACATTTTATCGTATAATTATGACTTAGCACGTCATATTTTCGACTTCTCACTATTATGACTTTTAAAATCATATTTTCGAAATTTTATCGTATAATTGTGACTTAGCACGTCATATTTTTACTTTTTATCTAATAATGAGGATTTTTAAAATCATATTTTCAACATTTTATCTTATAATTATGACTTAAAAAGTCAAAAATATGACGTGCTAAGTCATAATTATAAGATAAAATGTTGAGAATATGATTTTAAAAGTCCTCATTATTAGATAAAAAGTCAAAAATATGATTTTAAAAGTCATAATAGTGAGATAAAAAGTCGAAAATATGACGTGCTATCTCACTATTATGACTTTTAAAATCATATTTTTGACTTTTTATCTAATAATGAGGACTTTTAAAATCATATTTTCAACATTTTATCGTATAATTATGACTTAGCACGTCATATTTTCGACTTCTCACTATTATGACTTTTAAAATCATATTTTCGAAATTTTATCGTATAATTGTGACTTAGCACGTCATATTTTTACTTTTTATCTAATAATGAGGATTTTTAAAATCATATTTTCAACATTTTATCTTATAATTATGACTTAAAAAGTCAAAAATATGACGTGCTAAGTCATAATTATAAGATAAAATGTTGAGAATATGATTTTAAAAGTCCTCATTATTAGATAAAAAGTCAAAAATATGATTTTAAAAGTCATAATAGTGAGATAAAAAGTCGAAAATATGACGTGCTATCTCACTATTATGACTTTTAAAATCATATTTTTGACTTTTTATCTAATAATGAGGACTTTTAAAATCATATTTTCAACATTTTATCGTATAATTATGACTTAGCACGTCATATTTTCGATTTCTCACTATTATGACTTTTAAAATCATATTTTCGAAATTTTATCGTATAATTGTGACTTAGCACGTCATATTTTTACTTTTTATCTAATAATGAGGATTTTTAAAATCATATTTTCAACATTTTATCGTATAATTATGACTTAAAAAGTCGAAAATATGACGTGCTATCTCACTATTATGACTTTTAAAATCATATTTTTGACTTTTTATCTAATAATGAGGACTTTTAAAATCATATTTTCAACATTTTATCGTATAATTATGACTTAGCACGTCATATTTTCGACTTTTTATCTCACTATTATGACTTAAAATCATATTTGACTTTTTATCTAATAATGAGGACTTAAAATCACATTTTCAACATTTTATCGTATAATTATGACTTGGCATGTCATATTTTCGACTTATCTCACTATTATGACTTTTAAAATCATTTTCAATATTTTATCTCTCAGTTATGACTATGACAATTGAAATGAGCTGATCAGTAATACAGTTGAATATTTAGTGCATTCAACATATAAAGTGCATCTATCCATCATATAACTGCTCCACGCGGCTCCGAGGGGTTAATAAAGGCCTTCTGAAGCGAAGTGGCACGTTTGTGTAAGAAAAATATCCATATTTAAAACTTTATAGTCTAAAATAACGAACTTCCGGCGGTCAGCGAGTCGACTTGCGCTAAAAGAGTAACTCCTGACGCATGTGTATTGACGAACACAGAAGCGCAGAGGAGGAATTAGAGTGTAAAACAAGAACTTTTAAGGAGAAATGGCGGAGGATTTTTATATAAGAGAAGAGGGGCTTGAGTTTGTTGCGCAGCACTATCCGCGAGAGACGTCAAAGCTTGCGATGCTCCTGTACATCACGTCTGGGGTCACTCGAAGTCGAATTGCGTATGACTTTCCGCCGGAAGCTAGTTATTTTAGTCTATAAAGTTTACCCTTTAAAATGACTTCTTTTAAGTTCACCTTCTCCAGTCTGGTGGCAGATCCGGCCTGTCTGCATCGAACTTTCACTGCAGAAATGAGATGATTGACATTTTGCACGTCGAGTTCCTTACAAACATCCTGAAAAACATCCGGAAACATATTAACCATTAAAAATGGATTCAAAGCAGTGTTATTTTAGTATCATTATTTAGTAAATTATTATACATTTGTTTTCATTTTCATATTTTACGTTTTTATTTTAACTTTTAAGTGTGTAGTGTGTAGTACTTTTATTTTTTAATATGTCTATATTATTTTTATTTCAGTTTTATTTTTTTTAGTACATCAAGTTAACTAAATAAAGAAAATTATATTTGAATTCAGTTTACATTTATTTTATTTACTATAAAAAGTATAAAACTGATTTAGTTGTGCAACTACTAAAAATGTAATTTACATAATAAAAATAAAAATATGAATAAGAGATTTTTAATAATATTAAATTTAAGTATGGAATTTATAAATTATTTTAGAATTTTTTGAAAAATCTAATCAATAAAAATAAGCTTCCCCAAAATAAATAAACAAAAATAATGACTTTCAGTTGTTAACAATTACTAAACAAATTCAAATTTGAATAATAAATACACAAAATCATAAATATTAAAACCAGTGCTTGGGAAAAATTAATCGTGATTAATCGCATCCAAAATAAAAGTTTGTGTTTACATAATATATGTGTGTGTGTGTGTGTGTGTGTGGTGTGTATAATTATTATGTATATATAAATATAAAACACACACATATGTATGTATACCTTTAAGAAAAATAATATTTATATATAAGAAATTAAATTTACAGTACATACATACAAACATTTCTTAAATGTATACATGCATGCGTGTGTGTGTGTGTATTATATATATGATATATATTATATATATATATATATATATATATATACACACACACACATACACACACACAGTACACACACATATATTATATGAACACAAACTTTTATTTTGGATGCGATTAATCACGATTTATATCCCCCAGCACTAATTAAAATAGTAAAAGCACATCTTCACACACCGTGAGGTGTCTCTTGCAGGCAGACGCGTCCAGGTGCTGGATGCCGGTGTTATCCGTGTTTAGCGTCTCGGCCAAGTCCTGCGTTTTGAGCGCTTGAGATGGCCTGTTCAACGAGTAATACATTAGCCTGATTCATTAGAAGAACAGTACTCGTTCATTGCAGATCTCACCTGATGTTGCTCTGCTGAATTATTCGGTCCAAGCGTCTCAACTGCTGTTTGCAGGTCTTGAGTTCTTTTATAGTGGGCCTAAAATATGTAACATTTAAAATGTCACCAAATGAAAATATGAACCAATTGATCTATTGGTAAGCCCTTCCCCTCGGACGCAGATGAGCCAATGGTAGTTGAGTATTAGTTGCGCTGGGACCGGAACTCGGACATCTTTAGGTTTCAGCGCAATAAACATTGGATAATCCAAAGTTCTCATCGGTTTGATGGTGTTTATGCTACAAATATGGTAAAGCGATGTGCCTGAGGTACTGTAACACTGATTCCAGGTATCCTGAGAGGATTTTCTGGTGGTCATACTCTCATTAAGTTACAATTAAAGTCCCTGCTAACGTACAAACCGAGATGACTAACTGTCCCTTTAACTGTAACGTTAAAGGGATAGTTCACCCAAAAACTAACTTATGTTGATCTGCTCACCCCCAGGGCATCAGAGATGTAGGTGTGTTTGTTTCTTCAGTCGAACACAAATGAAGATGTTTAACTCCAGCCGCTGCAGTGTGATAGTCGTATAATGATATCAATGGGGGTATTTTAGAGTATGAGAGCAATGAGAGTAAAAACACAGACATACGAATCCTTATTAAACCATACGGCTCGTGGCGACACATTGATGTCTTAAGACACGAAACCATCGCTTTCTGTGAGAAACCCAACAGTATTTGTTATTTTTTTACCTCTTATCAGACGAATGTCATCTAGTATTCCCAGCGCCATAACTTCCGGTGAATAAGGTCAAAATACTGGCGTGATCAAAGATATATATACGTAGATGCCTCATTCGACCGATCCACGCAGGCACTAATGAGGAATCTATGTGTATATCTATGATCGCGCCAGTATTTTGACCTTATTCGCCAGAAGTGATGGCGCTGGGACGGCTGATGCAGAGCCATAGAGAAAAATGAAATACATTTTTAAATATGGATATTTTTCTTACACAAATGCGTTGATTCGCTTTATAAGGCCTTTATTAACACCCCGGAGCCGCGTGGAGCAGTTATTTGACGGACAGATGCATTTTTTATGGACTTCAAAAACAGAGCAACTATTACTGCTATTATAATGCTTGGATTAGCCTGAACATTTTTAATATAACTCAGATTTTACTCATCTGAAAGAAGAATGTCATACACACCTAGGATGACTTGAGGGAGAGTAAATCATGGGCTAATTTTCATTTTTGGGTGAACTATCCCTTTAACAGTGTAGGTCAAAAACACATAAAGGTCTACATTTCAGTGCATCTCCATATTAAGATGATTAAATGTAAATGAATTGAATCTTACCCTGCGGTACATGAACAGTGTTGACGACGAATACATTGTGTAATTTGCTGTGTATGTTAATGATAATGCAACAGCTAGAGAGAGTTTGTGAATTAGGCGTTAATGCGCACTTCTTCCGCTTTCTTTGTTCAGCTCTTACAGTGATTTTTTTGTAGTGAAAAAGGACGCAATAAACTTCATAAACCATCAGTAAAGTTGGGCCATCAATCGGGACGGGGCTCATAGACTGTAAAAAATATGCACGTAGTGTCCGTGACGTCACCCGTAGGATTCTGAAGAGCAGTTTTGAAGCGTAAAGTCGGGTCGAGCTGGCCGTCGCCATCTTGTCATCGCGTGTCACTCCCAGATAACAGAAAATGGGCAAAGAGGCGGGATGTGGGCGGAGCTGAGCTGACGACTAACAGACAGCAGACAAACGGCAATCCACCTGTCACTCAAAGTGGCCACGCCCTTAATTATGCAGAACTTTAAGGCTTTATATAATGTAAATGAATGAGTTATAAATAAATTCCCTCCCTCACAGTCGTCATGAAGGGCAAAATTAGCCGTAAAGACCAAAAACACAGTTTGTCCCAGACTGTAAACATGTGTTCTTCTGCTGTAAAGTTGGCCATTTTAACATGAGCTCAATGAGATTCTGCTCCTTCTGGAGTCTGTCTCTAGTGGCCAGTCCATGAACTGCAGTTTAACTCACTTCAAGAGACACTGGGGGAGGTTGCCGCTTGGGTCCGCTACATTCTGTGTCCAAAAAACAACTTGCGATAAGGTTTTCAAACTGACAGCTGTCATTGTAAGACAGTTAGCAACTCTGTTTGTTTGTCCGAGTTAGCAACAGTAACTAAGGGGGCAGGGCTTACTGATAGGTCAATTGCAACTCCATTTTCTCCATAGCTACTGTTTCAACTTCATTTTAAATTAATCATGTTTAAAGCTGCACTATGTAAAAAAAAATCTGTAAAATATCCAAACACCACTAGGCCAGTGTTATATATTTTCTTCAGTTGAGTACTTACAATATCCCAAATGTTTCCAACTATTTGTAAATCGTGAGATGCTATTTTACGTGTGAGGGCGTGGCCTGTCGATGTCATCATATCCACGTTCCCCTCGGTTTGCGGTTTTATTCTGCAGAAGCGCTTTCCTCTCACTGCAGTGTGAACAAGTGTCATAGCAGCCGGCGAGAGAACGCACAGAGTAACGCCATCCCATCATCAACACACTCAGATGTGTGTAATATGATCAGCAGAGCTGCGTTACCTCACACTCATGAGTGGAGGAGCGGAAGTGGCGACTGTGGCATAATAAAAGTCCCGCTGCTCGCGAGGCGTGTGTTGCGTTCATCTTATGAACAATCGCTCCAGCGGTTCCTCAGCTCCACAACACTCGGTCCTGCTCTGCTTCAGACTACAGTAACGTTCATAATCACATCATCAACATGATTTCTGCCCGAGTCCTATCCCGATTCTCTCCCACCGGCTGTGAGCTGAAGACCACATGTCCCAAGAGTCTGTGCGGCGTCATCAAACTACGCCTTTGTTTTGAACAGGCGACCTCAAGCGGACGGAAAAGTTACATAGTGCAGCTTTAACAGTGGTATTTCTGGTGAAAAACTACATTACCCATGATGCTGTACAGAAAAGTCAAAAAAAGTTAAAATGCACCAAAAGATCTCATTAGCCCCGCCCACTCCCATGAATCACTGCGAATGATGTTCTCCCTACGCTCTCAAAATACTTAAATATATAGGCATATTTTACAATAACCTCAAAATATATGGTTTTCACATATATAATCCACATTTTTAAATGAGGAGTTTTACATTTCTCCACTGTTTTTAATTTGATTATGCTGTTGGCAATGCTTCATGGGATTGTAGTACACAATCTTGTATCTCACCGATACTTTTTTGCTTCCAATCAAAGTTTGCAATGTTGTCATTCAACTCGTAGCTTGAGAAATTAAAGGAAAAAATACTTCCGGAGCCAACAGCGCTGAAAAAGTGGGCGGGCACTAATGCACTCTATAGTAAAAACTTCACAAATCTGGTATCAACCTGGACTCCAGATCTTCCTTTAACCGCTGGATTTCAGTCTGGAGTTCTTCTCGCTGGGCTTTGGTCTCCTTCAGCTGCTCCTGGTATGACTGCAGCCGAACAGAACCATGTTTACATGTCCCATAAATCAACAGGAATCAAACTGTTATCATTAATCATACCTTTAAAAGGGTTTTATAGTTGGAGGAACAGTCAATGGCTTTCTCCACTGTGGATCTGTTCTTCTGGGAGTTTGAGGAATCCTTCTTCTCTCCTGAGCTGCTTTTACACAGTCTGCCGGAAAACATCACACTGATGTTTAAGGAGCTTTCTTAAATAATTAAAATTAAAATAATTTATAGGCTTACATAAGTTCATTGTGTAGCTGTTGCATTTGGGACTCGTACACATCAATGACGTCCAAAATCCTTTAAAGAAACAAAGAGTGTCAGCAAGTCCAGAAACAAATGCCCTCTGCTCTTGCAATTACTGGGATTATAAAAAAAAACTCAAATATAAATATATCACAATTTATAAAGGATTTTGGGAAATGTAACAAAAGAAATAAGGTCCTTAAAAAAATCTGATTTAAATAATACAATTCTATTTTAAATAATAAATATAATTATAACAAAAAAAAAAAAAAAAAATTATATATATATAAAATTATATAATCTATAGTATAAAGGATATTCCTATTGTTTGCAATTACTTGATGAGGATTTTTTATTAATAATAATAAAAAACAGAGATTTATGATTTTTTTTAACAATAAAAATAAGCCTCCCCAAAATAAATAAATAATTTGCAGGGTTACTTGTGTTCGCAATTCCAGTTGTTCACAATTACTAAACAAATTCTAATTTAAACAAATATTTTATATATATATATATATATATATATATATATATATATATATATATATACATACATACATACATACATACATACATACATACATACATACATACATACATACATACATACATACACATACACATACACATACACATACACATACACATACACATACACATACACATACACATACACATACACACACACACACACACACACACATATATATATTTTTCTTTTTTAATAAATACAAAAAAAATAAGAATTCTAAAGCGGAGAGATTTATAAATTATCAATTAAAATACAATGTAATTCAAATAAAATGTCATTAAAAAAAATCTATTCTAAATAAATAAAAAAAATACAGGGAAAAAAATGTGTTATCATGCATTTATATAAAGAGAGATATTTAGAAATTATTTTTGAATTTAAAATAAAATTCTAATCAATAAAAATAAGGTCCCCAAAAACAATAATAATAATAACAATAATAATAATAATATTGCCCAATTTAATTTAAAAAATAGAAAATGTATTTGAAAAAAAATTAAATAAAAATATTATATATATATATATATATATAATTAAAATAAAAGTCAAATAGAAATGTCTATAAAATTGTATTAATAATTTCCATGACAAACAAAATAAAAACAGCACGTGTAGAAATTGCTGATTGAAATTTCTGCCGATCCCATGATCCTCTTTGGCACTCACTGCTGGTCGGTGGTGGAGTTGTGTCGGGCTGATCTGCGGTGGATCTGTTGGAAGGCCTGGTTCTGGCGGGCCACACGTCTCTCCTCGTCCCGCACAACATACTGGAGCTTCTTCTGCAGATGAGACACCTGCTCCTTCTCCTGAGAAAGCTTCTGCTCCAGAGACTGACAGCGCTTCTGCACAGACACACAAACCAACAACCACTGTTAATGGACAGCTTTTCACTGGCCAATGCTGATCTCGAGAAAGCTGACCATTTAAAGGGGCAGTAAACGATTTCTGAGAAACAGTGTTGAAAGTGGATTGGATCGAGCACTACAACACACTTGTAGCCAATCAGCAGTAGGGACGTGTCCAATCGTGACGGGGGAGGAGAGAGAGTGCCAATCAGCAGTAGGGGGCGTGTCCACTCTTGATGGGGGAGGAGAGATAGAGAGCCGATCAGCAGTAGGGGGCGTGTCCACTCTTGATGGGGGAGGAGAGATAGAGAGCCAATCAGCAGTAGGGGGCGTGTCCACTCTTGATGGGGGAGGAGAGATAGAGAGCCAATCAGCAGTAGGGGGCGTGTCCACTCTTGATGGGGAGGAGAGATAGAGAGCCAATCAGCAGTAGGGGGCGTGTCCACTCATGATGGGGGAGGAGAGATAGAGAGCCAATCAGCAGTAGGGGCATGTCCACTCTTGATGGGGGAGGAGAGATAGAGAGCCAATCAGCAGTAGGGGGTGTGTCCACTCGTGATGGGGGAGGAGAGATCGAGAGCCAATCAGTAGTAGGGGGGCGTGTTCACTCGTGACGGGGGAGGAGAGAGAGAGCCAATCAGCAGTAGGGGGAGTGTCCACTCATAAAGGGGAGGAGAGAGTGCCAATCAGCATTAGGGGGCGTGTCCACTCATGAAGGGAAGGAGAGAGCCAATCAGCAGTAGGGGGAGTGCCCACTCATGAAGGGGAGGAGAGAGTGCCAATCAGCATTAGGGGGCGTGTCCACTCATGATGGGAAGGAGAGAGTGCCAATCAGCATTAGGGGGCGTGTCCACTCATGAAGGGGAGGAGAGAGGGCCAATCAGCATTAGGGGGCGTGTCCACTCATGATGGAGAGGAGAGAGTGCCAATCAGCATTAGGGGGCGTGTCCACTCATGATGGGAAGGAGAGAGTGCCAATCAGCATTAGGGGGAGTGTCCACTCATGATGGAGAGGAGAGAGAGAGCGAGCAAGAGAGAGACTAGAATATGAATATGGCTGAGAGACATTACAAAAGAGAAACACTCAGAGGAAAACCACTGGAAAAAGAGGCAAGAGCTTTAGGACATTAATATCAGAAAAGCTTTCCAGCGCTTACTGCACCTTTAATGCATAAATACCTCAGCGTCTCTCTTTTCCTGTTGCAGCTGTTGGAACTGGCTGTGCTGTTGGGACGCTTTACTGATGTACGAGTCCTCTAGGTCTTGAACTTTGACCTTCACCCCATCCAGGATGCCCTCCAGCTCGACAGCCCTCTGAGACTGCTGGGCGGCTCGCGTCTGGTGCTGCTGCATTTCCTCTCTGAAAATGACGACAGCATCTTTGCACAGATCAGCGGTGTTGTGGAATGAGCAGGGAACACGTCTGTCCTGTCAGCTGATCTCATAGCCCTACACTCATCTCGCATTAGATCACATTACAGCAGGTGGTCAGCACCACTACCATTTACATTATTGAGCATGTGTTTGACAGAAGTGACATGTCCAGGAGCCTCGCTGGAGAAACATGCGCTAAACAATTCAAAGAGTCATTTGAACATCTATGATGAAATGCCAATCAAGAGAGGAGTGAAAAACATGTGTTTGTAAAGTAATACTTAATCTCCATTGGTCACATTTCACTCCACAATTATATTTTGCATAAAGAAAACGGTCTACTTTTAAGAGACCTAGGATTTTTTTTATTGTGACATTATTTTCATGAAAATAATCTTCCTTTGAAAATATCATCACCGCAATGCATAATAAAGGGAGAAATATAGTAATACAATTCTCGTTGGTATATTTTATTTTATTTAAATCAACATAATTTAAAGTCATTACAGCATATTTAACCACGATAGATACAAATATTATTTATTTTTCATTATGGTAATGAGAATTGCCATAAAAATTATGTTGCAGAGCAAGCAT
>CM042263.1:3372745-3502745 GCA_023566225.1 Romanogobio albipinnatus
CGGGTAGAGGTGATAAAAAAGTTCAAACTAAAGGCCAACATTTTTTATATGGAAATGGAGTTAGGTATACGTCATAACGTAATTAATTTTTTTATTGAACAATATCAATTTACAAACTTAAATATGGAACAATAATATGCATATGAAAATATAACAACGTAACTTTTACAAACTGAAAAGACCATTTTCACATTTCTGGGTTTATCAGAAGTGTAAGTCGACTTTTAGCGGTGAATGAGATACATTTAATATATTTTTGTGTCCCCATTTGCTCAAATAGCAAAAGAAAACCTCCACAATAGTGATTTCACAACTTTCAAAAAGAGGGAAAAATAAGAGTGAGATTAATAACAGCAGTGAAAAGAGAGAAATATGTTTTTTTTTTTTATTATTTGACGCAAAAGTAATATGATACAAAGTATTAGTGTTATAAATGTACATACATAAAAAAAAAAAATTAAAATACAAAAAACTTTGCGGAATTTAGATACTGATGACCGTTAAAACCGGTTAAAACGAGTCTGTAAGCCTAGGTGGAGATTCGAGACTGAGCACGCGCAATGATGTTCCCGCCTAGGATCCGTCATTGATGAAGAAGCCTGGCTACAAATTACGTGAGTAAAATACGTGAGTAAAATAAGATTTCTGAATAAGAAATATTACATTATACACTATATAAATGATTGTCGAATTAAAAATATGATTTTTCAACATGAAAAACGTTTGAAAACGCAATCCCTGCGGCGAAAACTGCCTATCCTGAGGTGAAATAAGCACGCGCAATGATATTCCCGCCTTGGATTCGTCATTGATGAAGAAGCCTGGCTATAAATTATGTGAGTAAAATACTTGAGTAAAATAATGTTTCTGAATATTACATTATTGAAGAAATATTAGATTATACACAATATAAATGATTTTCGAATTTAAAAAATACAATTTTTTCAGCATGAAAAACGTTTGAAAACTGCCTTTCCTGAGGTGAAATATGCCTTGCCCCTGAAAATGTGAAAATTACCTGAGTAACTATTGTTAAGTTATTATAATTATTATCGCTACTGTAAAATCAATTAATTAATATCAGGTCTCCTTCAAACTGTGGATGTTACATCCTATTTGTATTGTATTATTTGTTAATGTACTAATTTATTCATTCTTTTTTCTGTTCTATACGAAAATTTACCAGTTTTATTATAATAAAAGTCTAGTAACCATGTTTTTTGCAGATTTATTACCATTTGTATAACCACAGTTACAACTACCATGGCTAATCTATGGTAAGTGTAGCAAAACCATGGTTAATTTGTGGGTTAACTATAGTAATCATGTTATGTTTTTTCCCTTTTATTTGTAGGAAAAGGGTTAATTTCATATTGGATTCGACATTCTTAGACAGATGCACATTTCCTCATCCTGATTTTCAGCACCAGGTGAACGATTCACGTTCAGGTTAGATGCTCTGTGGTCTGTTGACATTAAAAGGCCAGGAAGGTCCATTAAGTAGTTTAATCGAATTAATAAACGAGCTGTGACAAATGAATCGAGGTGCAGAGGTTTCTGGATTAAAGACACAGGCAAATCGATGTTATCAAAACAGTGTAGGCCAACTAGTTCAGATTTGATCTAGACTTGACTAAGGCATTAAACTTGAATGCAACCACTTTCATTTTGTACATAATACTGTATATAGGCTATATGATGTCAAGTTTAATGAAATTATAGTTTACGGAATTTAATTTAGAGCTGAAATTTACATTTGAACTCGAAGTGTGCTCTAAGTAATTAATGATTGTTATTGACTTAATAAAACTTGTTATTATAAATGTAATTGTTTATGGATTTTAAAGGGTTAGTTCACCCAAAAATTAAAATAATGTAATTTATTCCTCACCCTCATGCCGTTCCACACCCGTAAGACCTCCGTTCATCTTCAGAACACAAATGAAGATATTTGTGTTGAAATCCGAAGGCTCAATGAGGCCTGGCCAGCAATGAAATTTACGCTCTCAGGATCTATTAATCTACTAAAAACATATTTAAATCAGTTCATGTGAATACAGTGGTTCAATATTAATATTATAAAGCAACGAGAATATTTTTGGTGCACCAAAAAAAATGAAATAACGACTTATATAGTGATGGCCGATTTCAAAACACTGCTTCATGAAGCTTCGGAGCGTTATGAATCCTCCAAAAAAAATCCCCGACTCAATAGGTCGTTTTTCCAGCACATTATTACAACCTTTATTTACGTTTTAAAGTCACACTCCCTCTAGCTGGTGTAAAAATAATGACAGTGTCGTGTTACATCTGTCGACTGTCCTTACCAATCAAAATGCGTGTTCATTTAAATGCAATATCACCATTTGTCATATTTCTATTTAGCAAAAATATTTTTTTATTAACAACCCACTCCACCCCTAAACCTACCCAGCGATTTAAAGTGCATACACTTTATGAGCACAAGCGTTCCCTGGAATCAAACACACGATTGCATGATCACATGAAGTTGTATTTTGCAATGCTCTATCAATTGAGCTACACAAAACCCGAAATATGATGCAAATAAAAGGAAACAAAGCATTAAAATGAACGTGTCCTGTTGTCGATAGGGGCTCAACTTTAGTAAACGCTCCTATGGGTCGTATTTCATGAATTAAAATGAAAGTGTCCTGTTGTCGATAGGGGCGCAACTTTAGTAAACGCTCCTATGGGTCGTATTTCATGAATTAAAATGAAAGTGTCCTGTTGTCGATAGGGGCGCAACTTTAGTAAACGCTCCTATGGGTCGTATTTCATGAATTAAAATGAAAGTGTCCTGTTGTCGATAGGGGCGCAACTTTAGTAAACGCTCCTATGGGTCGTATTTCATGAATTAAAATGAACGTGTCCTGTTGTCGATAGGGGCGCAACTTTAGTAAACGCTCCTATGGGTCGTATTTCATGAATTAAAATGAACGTGTCCTGTTGTCGATAGGGGCACAACTTTAGTAAACGCTCCTATGGGTCGTATTTCATGAATTAAAATGAAAGTGTCTTGTTGTCGATAGGGGCGCAACTTTAGTAAACGCTCCCATGGGTCGTATTTCTTGAATTAAAATGAAAGTGTCCTGTTGTCGATAGGGGCACAACTTTAGTAAACGCTTCTATGGGTCGTATTTCATGAATTAAAATGAAAGTGTCCTGTTGTCGATAGGGGCGCAACTTTAGTAAACGCTCCTATAGGTCGTATTTCATGAATTAAAATGAAAGTGTCCTGTTGTCGATAGGGGCACAACTTTAGTAAACGCTCCCACGGGTCGTATTTCATGAATTAAAATGAAAGTGTCCTGTTGTCGATAGGGGCGCAACTTTAGTAAACGCTCCCATGGGTCGTATTTCTTGAATTAAAATGAAAGTGTCCTGTTGTCGATAGGGGCACAACTTTAGTAAACGCTCCCACGGGTCGTATTTCATGAATTAAAATTAACGTGTCCTGTTGTCGATAGGGGCGCAACTTTAGTAAACGCTTCTATGGGTCGTATTTCATGAATTAAAATGAAAGTGTCCTGTTGTCGATAGGGGCGCAACTTTAGTAAACGCTCCTATAGGTCGTATTTCATGAATTAAAATGAAAGTGTCCTGTTGTTGATAGGGGCGCAACTTTAGTAAACGCTCCTATGGGTCGTATTTCATGAATTAAAATGAAAGTGTCCTGTTGTCGATAGGGGCGCAACTTTAGTAAACGCTCCTATGGGTCGTATTTCATGAATTAAAATGAAAGTGTCCTGTTGTTGATAGGGGCGCAACTTTAGTAAACGCTCCCACGGGTCGTATTTCATGAATTAAAATTAACGTGTCCTGTTGTCGATAGGGGCGCAACTTTAGTAAACGCTTCTATGGGTCGTATTTCATGAATTAAAATTAACGTGTCCTGTTGTCGATAGGGGCGCAACTTTAGTAAACGCTCCCACGGGTCGTATTTCATGAATTAAAATTAACGTGTCCTGTTGTCGATAGGGGCGCAACTTTAGTAAACGCTTCTATGGGTCGTATTTCATGAATTAAAATTAACGTGTCCTGTTGTCGATAGGGGCGCAACTTTAGTAAACGCTCCTATAGGTCGTATTTCATGAATTAAAATGAACGTGTCCTGTTGTTGATAGGGGCGCAACTTTAGTAAACGCTCCTATAGGTCGTATTTCATGAATTAAAATGAAAGTGTCCTGTTGTCGATAGGGGCGCAACTTTAGTAAACGCTCCTATAGGTCGTATTTCATGAATTAAAATGAACGTGTCCTGTTGTTGATAGGGGCGCAACTTTAGTAAACGCTCCTATAGGTCGTATTTCATGAATTAAAATGAACGTGTCCTGTTGTCGATAGGGGCGCAACTTTAGTAAACGCTCCTATAGGTCGTATTTCATGAATTAAAATGAACGTGTCCTGTTGTTGATAGGGGCGCAACTTTAGTAAACGCTCCTATGGGTCGTATTTCATGAATTAAAATGAAAGTGTCCTGTTGTCGATAGGGGCGCAACTTTAGTAAACGCTCCCATGGGTCGTATTTCATGAATTAAAATGAAAGTGTCCTGTTGTTGATAGGGGCGCAACTTTAGTAAACGCTCCTATGGGTCGTATTTCATGAATTAAAATGAAAGTGTCCTGTTGTTGATAGGGGCGCAACTTTAGTAAACGCTCCCATGGGTCGTATTTCATGAATTAAAATGAAAGTGTCCTGTTGTCGATAGGGGCACAACTTTAGTAAACGCTTCTATGGGTCGTATTTCATGAATTAAAATGAAAGTGTCCTGTTGTCGATAGGGGCGCAACTTTAGTAAACGCTCCCATGGGTCGTATTTCATGAATTAAAATGAAACTGTCCTGTTGTCGATAGGGGCACAACTTTAGGTAACGCTCCTATGGGTCGTATTTCATGAATTAAAATGAAAGTGTCCTGTTGTCGATAGGGGCACAACTTTAGTAAACGCTCCTATGGGTCGTATTTCATGAATTAAAATGAAAGTGTCCTGTTGTCGATAGGGGCGCAACTTTAGTAAAAGCTCACATGGGTCGTATTTCATGAATTAAAATGAAAGTGTCCTGTTGTCGATAGGGGCGCAACTTTAGTAAACGCTCCTATGGGTCGTATTTCATGAATTAAAATGAAAGTGTCCTGTTGTCGATAGGGGCTCAACTTTAGTAAACGCTCCTATGGGTCGTATTTCATGAATTAAAATGAAAGTGTCCTGTTGTCGATAGGGGCGCAACTTTAGTAAACGCTCCTATGGGTCGTATTTCATGAATTAAAATGAAAGTGTCCTGTTGTCGATAGGGGCTCAACTTTAGTAAACGTTCCCATGGGTCGTATTTCATGAATTAAAATGAAAGTGTCCTGTTGTCGATAGGGGCACAACTTTAGTAAACGCTTCTATGGGTCGTATTTCATGAATTAAAATGAAAGTGTCCTGTTGTCGATAGGGGCACAACTTTAGTAAACGCTCCTATGGGTCGTATTTCATGAATTAAAATGAAAGTGTCCTGTTGTCGATAGGGGCGCAACTTTATTAAACGCTCCTATGGGTCGTATTTCATGAATTAAAATGAAAGTGTCCTGTTGTCGATAGGGGCGCAACTTTATTAAACGCTCCTATGGGTCGTATTTCATGAATTAAAATGAAAGTGTCCTGTTGTCGATAGGGGCGCAACTTTATTAAACGCTCCTATGGGTCGTATTTCATGAATTAAAATGAAAGTGTCCTGTTGTTGATAGGGGCGCAACTTTAGTAAACGCTCCCATGGGTCGTATTTCATGAATTAAAATGAAAGTGTCCTGTTGTCGATAGGGGCACAACTTTAGTAAACGCTCCTATGGGTCGTATTTCATGAATTAAAATGAAAGTGTCCTGTTGTCGATAGGGGCACAACTTTAGTAAACGCTTCTATGGGTCGTATTTCATGAATTAAAATGAAAGTGTCCTGTTGTTGATAGGGGCGCAACTTTAGTAAACGCTTCTATGGGTCGTATTTCATGAATTAAAATGAAAGTGTCCTGTTGTTGATAGGGGCGCAACTTTAGTAAACGCTCCTATGGGTCGTATTTCATGAATTCAAATGAAAGTGTCCTGTTGTTGATAGGGGCGCAACTTTAGTAAACGCTCCTATGGGTCGTATTTCATGAATTCAAATGAAAGTGTCCTGTTGTCGATAGGGGCTCAACTTTAGTAAACGCTCCCATGGGTCGTATTTCATGAATTAAAATGAAAGTGTCCTGTTGTCGATAGGGGCACAACTTTAGTAAACGCTCCCATGGGTCGTATTTCATGAATTAAAATGAAAGTGTCCTGTTGTCGATAGGGGCTCAACTTTAGTAAACGTTCCCATGGGTCGTATTTCATGAATTAAAATGAAAGTGTCCTGTTGTCGATAGGGGCGCAACTTTAGTAAACGCTCCTATGGGTCGTATTTCATGAATTAAAATGAAAGTGTCCTGTTGTCGATAGGGGCGCAACTTTAGTAAACGCTCCTATGGGTCGTATTTCATGAATTAAAATGAAAGTGTCCTGTTGTTGATAGGGGCGCAACTTTAGTAAACGCTCCTATGGGTCGTATTTCATGAATTAAAATGAAAGTGTCCTGTTGTTGATAGGGGCGCAACTTTAGTAAACGCTCCTATGGGTCGTATTTCATGAATTAAAATGAAAGTGTCCTGTTGTTGATAGGGGCGCAACTTTAGTAAACGCTCCTATGGGTCGTATTTCATGAATTAAAATGAAAGTGTCCTGTTGTTGATAGGGGCGCAACTTTAGTAAACGCTCCTATGGGTCGTATTTCATGAATTAAAATGAAAGTGTCCTGTTGTCGATAGGGGCACAACTTTAGTAAACGCTCCCATGGGTCGTATTTCATGAATTAAAATGAAAGTGTCCTGTTGTCGATAGGGGCTCAACTTTAGTAAACGTTCCCATGGGTCGTATTTCATGAATTAAAATGAAAGTGTCCTGTTGTCGATAGGGGCGCAACTTTAGTAAACGCTCCTATGGGTCGTATTTCATGAATTAAAATGAAAGTGTCCTGTTGTTGATAGGGGCGCAACTTTAGTAAACGCTCCTATGGGTCGTATTTCATGAATTAAAATGAAAGTGTCCTGTTGTCGATAGGGGCACAACTTTAGTAAACGCTCCCATGGGTCGTATTTCATGAATTAAAATGAAAGTGTCCTGTTGTCGATAGGGGCTCAACTTTAGTAAACGTTCCCATGGGTCGTATTTCATGAATTAAAATGAAAGTGTCCTGTTGTCGATAGGGGCGCAACTTTAGTAAACGCTCCTATGGGTCGTATTTCATGAATTAAAATGAAAGTGTCCTGTTGTCGATAGGGGCGCAACTTTAGTAAACGCTCCTATGGGTCGTATTTCATGAATTAAAATGAAAGTGTCCTGTTGTTGATAGGGGCGCAACTTTAGTAAACGCTCCTATGGGTCGTATTTCATGAATTAAAATGAAAGTGTCCTGTTGTTGATAGGGGCGCAACTTTAGTAAACGCTCCTATGGGTCGTATTTCATGAATTAAAATGAAAGTGTCCTGTTGTTGATAGGGGCGCAACTTTAGTAAACGCTCCTATGGGTCGTATTTCATGAATTAAAATGAAAGTGTCCTGTTGTCGATAGGGGCACAACTTTAGTAAACGCTCCCATGGGTCGTATTTCATGAATTAAAATGAAAGTGTCCTGTTGTCGATAGGGGCTCAACTTTAGTAAACGTTCCCATGGGTCGTATTTCATGAATTAAAATGAAAGTGTCCTGTTGTCGATAGGGGCGCAACTTTAGTAAACGCTCCTATGGGTCGTATTTCATGAATTAAAATGAAAGTGTCCTGTTGTCGATAGGGGCGCAACTTTAGTAAACGCTCCTATGGGTCGTATTTCATGAATTAAAATGAAAGTGTCCTGTTGTTGATAGGGGCGCAACTTTAGTAAACGCTCCTATGGGTCGTATTTCATGAATTAAAATGAAAGTGTCCTGTTGTTGATAGGGGCGCAACTTTAGTAAACGCTCCTATGGGTCGTATTTCATGAATTAAAATGAAAGTGTCCTGTTGTTGATAGGGGCGCAACTTTAGTAAACGCTCCTATGGGTCGTATTTCATGAATTAAAATGAAAGTGTCCTGTTGTTGATAGGGGCGCAACTTTAGTAAACGCTCCTATGGGTCGTATTTCATGAATTAAAATGAAAGTGTCCTGTTGTCGATAGGGGCGCAACTTTAGTAAACGCTCCTATGGGTCGTATTTCATGAATTAAAATGAAAGTGTCCTGTTGTCGATAGGGGCGCAACTTTAGTAAACGCTCCTATGGGTCGTATTTCATGAATTAAAATTAAAGTGTCCTGTTGTTGATAGGGGCGCAACTTTAGTAAACGCTCCTATGGGTCGTATTTCATTAATTAAAATGAAAGTGTCCTGTTGTTGATAGGGGCGCAACTTTAGTAAACGCTCCTATGGGTCGTATTTCATGAATTAAAATGAAAGTGTCCTGTTGTCGATAGGGGCGCAACTTTAGTAAACGCTCCTATGGGTCGTATTTCATGAATTAAAATTAAAGTGTCCTGTTGTTGATAGGGGCGCAACTTTAGTAAACGCTCCTATGGGTCGTATTTCATTAATTAAAATGAAAGTGTCCTGTTGTTGATAGGGGCGCAACTTTAGTAAACGCTCCTATGGGTCGTATTTCATGAATTAAAATTAAAGTGTCCTGTTGTTGATAGGGGCGCAACTTTAGTAAACGCTCCTATGGGTCGTATTTCATTAATTAAAATGAAAGTGTCCTGTTGTTGATAGGGGCGCAACTTTAGTAAACGCTCCTATGGGTCGTATTTCATTAATTAAAATGAAAGTGTCCTGTTGTTGATAGGGGCGCAACTTTAGTAAACGCTCCTATGGGTCGTATTTCATGAATTCAAATGAAAGTGTCCTGTTGTCGATAGGGGCTCAACTTTAGTAAACGCTCCCATGGGTCGTATTTCATGAATTAAAATGAAAGTGTCCTGTTGTCGATAGGGGCGCAACTTTAGTAAACGCTCCTATGGGTCGTATTTCATGAATTAAAATGAAAGTGTCCTGTTGTCGATAGGGGCGCAACTTTAGTAAACGCTCCTATGGGTCGTATTTCATGAATTAAAATGAAAGTGTCCTGTTGTTGATAGGGGCGCAACTTTAGTAAACGCTCCTATGGGTCGTATTTCATGAATTAAAATGAAAGTGTCCTGTTGTCGATAGGGGCGCAACTTTAGTAAACGCTCCTATGGGTCGTATTTCATGAATTAAAATTAAAGTGTCCTGTTGTTGATAGGGGCGCAACTTTAGTAAACGCTCCTATGGGTCGTATTTCATTAATTAAAATGAAAGTGTCCTGTTGTTGATAGGGGCGCAACTTTAGTAAACGCTCCTATGGGTCGTATTTCATGAATTAAAATTAAAGTGTCCTGTTGTTGATAGGGGCGCAACTTTAGTAAACGCTCCTATGGGTCGTATTTCATTAATTAAAATGAAAGTGTCCTGTTGTTGATAGGGGCGCAACTTTAGTAAACGCTCCTATGGGTCGTATTTCATTAATTAAAATGAAAGTGTCCTGTTGTTGATAGGGGCGCAACTTTAGTAAACGCTCCTATGGGTCGTATTTCATGAATTCAAATGAAAGTGTCCTGTTGTCGATAGGGGCTCAACTTTAGTAAACGCTCCCATGGGTCGTATTTCATGAATTAAAATGAAAGTGTCCTGTTGTCGATAGGGGCACAACTTTAGTAAACGCTTCTATGGGTCGTATTTCATGAATTAAAATGAAAGTGTCCTGTTGTCGATAGGGGCTCAACTTTAGTAAACGCTCCCATGGGTCGTATTTCTTGAATTAAAATGAAAGTGTCCTGTTGTCGATAGGGGCGCAACTTTAGTAAACGCTCCCATGGGTCGTATTTCTTGAATTAAAATGAAAGTGTCCTGTTGTCGATAGGGGCACAACTTTAGTAAACGCTCCCATGGGTCGTATTTCATGAATTAAAATGAAAGTGTCCTGTTGTTGATAGGGGCGCAACTTTAGTAAACGCTCACATGGGTCGTATTTCATGAATTAAAATGAAAGTGTCCTGTTGTCGATAGGGGCGCAACTTTAGTAAACGCTCACATGGGTCGTATTTCATGAATTAAAATGAAAGTGTCCTGTTGTCGATAGGGGCGCAACTTTAGTAAACGCTCACATGGGTCGTATTTCATGAATTAAAATGAAAGTGTCCTGTTGTTGATAGGGGCGCAACTTTAGTAAACGCTCACATGGGTCGTATTTCATGAATTAAAATGAAAGTGTCCTGTTGTTGATAGGGGCGCAACTTTAGTAAACGCTCACATGGGTCGTATTTCATGAATTAAAATGAAAGTGTCCTGTTGTCGATAGGGGCGCAACTTTAGTAAACGCTTCCATGGGTCGTATTTCATGAATTAAAATGAAAGTGTCCTGTTGTCGATAGGGGCGCAACTTTAGTAAACGCTCCCATGGGTCGTATTTCATGAATTAAAATGAAAGTGTCCTGTTGTCGATAGGGGCGCAACTTTAGTAAACGCTTCTATGGGTCGTATTTCATGAATTAAAATGAAAGTGTCCTGTTGTCGATAGGGGCTCAACTTTAGTAAACGCTCACATGGGTCGTATTTCATGAATTAAAATGAAAGTGTCCTGTTGTCGATAGGGGCTCAACTTTAGTAAACGCTCACATGGGTCGTATTTCATGAATTAAAATGAAAGTGTCCTGTTGTCGATAGGGGCGCAACTTTAGTAAACGCTCACATGGGTCGTATTTCATGAATTAAAATGAAAGTGTCCTGTTGTCGATAGGGGCGCAACTTTAGTAAACGCTCACATGGGTCGTATTTCATGAATTAAAATGAAAGTGTCCTGTTGTCGATAGGGGCTCAACTTTAGTAAACGCTCACATGGGTCGTATTTCACGAATTAAAATGAAAGTGTCCTGTTGTTGATAGGGGCGCAACTTTAGTAAACGCTCCTAGGGGTCGTATTTCATGAATTAAAATGAAAGTGTCCTGTTGTCGATAGGGGCTCAACTTTAGTAAACGCTTCTATGGGTCGTATTTCTTGAATTAAAATGAAAGTGTCCTGTTGTCGATAGGGGCGCAACTTTAGTAAACGCTTCTATGGGTCGTATTTCATGAATTAAAATGAAAGTGTCCTGTTGTCGATAGGGGCGCAACTTTAGTAAACGCTCACATGGGTCGTATTTCATGAATTAAAATGAAAGTGTCCTGTTGTCGATAGGGGCGCAACTTTAGTAAACGCTCACATGGGTCGTATTTCATGAATTAAAATGAAAGTGTCCTGTTGTCGATAGGGGCGCAACTTTAGTAAACGCTCACATGGGTCGTATTTCATGAATTAAAATGAAAGTGTCCTGTTGTTGATAGGGGCGCAACTTTAGTAAACGCTCACATGGGTCGTATTTCATGAATTAAAATGAAAGTGTCCTGTTGTTGATAGGGGCGCAACTTTAGTAAACGCTCACATGGGTCGTATTTCATGAATTAAAATGAAAGTGTCCTGTTGTCGATAGGGGCGCAACTTTAGTAAACGCTCACATGGGTCGTATTTCATGAATTAAAATGAAAGTGTCCTGTTGTCGATAGGGGCGCAACTTTAGTAAACGCTCACATGGGTCGTATTTCATGAATTAAAATGAAAGTGTCCTGTTGTCGATAGGGGCGCAACTTTAGTAAACGCTCACATGGGTCGTATTTCATGAATTAAAATGAAAGTGTCCTGTTGTCGATAGGGGCGCAACTTTAGTAAACGCTCACATGGGTCGTATTTCATGAATTAAAATGAAAGTGTCCTGTTGTTGATAGGGGCGCAACTTTAGTAAACGCTTCTATGGGTCGTATTTCATGAATTAAAATGAAAGTGTCCTGTTGTCGATAGGGGCGCAACTTTAGTAAACGCTCACATGGGTCGTATTTCATGAATTAAAATGAAAGTGTCCTGTTGTCGATAGGGGCGCAACTTTAGTAAACGCTCACATGGGTCGTATTTCATGAATTAAAATGAAAGTGTCCTGTTGTCGATAGGGGCGCAACTTTAGTAAACGCTCACATGGGTCGTATTTCATGAATTAAAATGAAAGTGTCCTGTTGTCGATAGGGGCGCAACTTTATTAAACGCTCCTATGGGTCGTATTTCATGAATTAAAATGAAAGTGTCCTGTTGTTGATAGGGGCGCAACTTTAGTAAACGCTCACATGGGTCGTATTTCACAAATTAAAATGAAAGTGTCCTGTTGTTGATAGGGGCGCAACTTTAGTAAACGCTCCTAGGGGTCGTATTTCATGAATTAAAATGAAAGTGTCCTGTTGTCGATAGGGGCTCAACTTTAGTAAACGCTTCTATGGGTCGTATTTCTTGAATTAAAATGAAAGTGTCCTGTTGTCGATAGGGGCGCAACTTTAGTAAACGCTCACATGGGTCGTATTTCATGAATTAAAATGAAAGTGTCCTGTTGTCGATAGGGGCGCAACTTTAGTAAACGCTCACATGGGTCGTATTTCATGAATTAAAATGAAAGTGTCCTGTTGTCGATAGGGGCGCAACTTTAGTAAACGCTCACATGGGTCGTATTTCACGAATTAAAATGAAAGTGTCCTGTTGTTGATAGGGGCGCAACTTTAGTAAACGCTCCCATGGGTCGTATTTCATGAATTAAAATGAAAGTGTCCTGTTGTCGATAGGGGCTCAACTTTAGTAAACGCTTCTATGGGTCGTATTTCTTGAATTAAAATGAAAGTGTCCTGTTGTCGATAGGGGCGCAACTTTAGTAAACGCTTCTATGGGTCGTATTTCTTGAATTAAAATGAAAGTGTCCTGTTGTTGATAGGGGCGCAACTTTACAGGGTCCCCGCGGGATATTAAAAAGTCTTAAATGTCTTTAAATTCAAAATCAAAATTAAGGCCTTAAAAGTCTTAAATTCGCTGAAGTATTTGTTATTGGCGCGAGGCTCTTTCTGATTATACCACAGACGCATCAAACGGATTTTATTCTTCAGCTTCAGTTCTCCAGTTCTTCCAGTTCACGCGATCGTGATAGCAAAGGCGAATCTTTCTCACCTGCCATCTCGTATAATGACCAAATAAAAGTTTGATATGCCCGATAGCACTAAACAAAGAGTTTAAAAAGCGGTGAAAACCCCGAACTCATTCGCTACTGACACACGGACTGATGTCAGACTGGCCGCGGATTCTGCAGGCGTTTGCCGCCGGTCAGCGCTCGCGCGAGTGAACCGAATCTAGGCATATTCATACATATCCATATCTATGGGCTCATCATTACTGTAGGTCTTAAAGTGAAAGCAACCCAATATAGCCGAGCCTATACCCCCTCCTGCCTGTGTCGTTAGTATTAATCAAACAACAACAACGGGGAAAAACAAACAGTAGCCCTAAACTTAAAGCACTGTTTGTATCTGTATATTTAAGTTGTATTTATTTGTCCTATTGTCAAACAAGATTCATGCATTTTGTTTGTTTTATTGCCATGTGTGACTATTGTGCATCTAATATAATGATATGGTAAATGTGGCATCCTAATTATGAAAAAAAAAGAAACATGCACATTTCTGAAAATGACCATCACAAAATCAGTAATTCTGATCTCACAAAAAATGTATATACATACACACACACTACCGGTCAAAAGTTTGAGAACGGTTCGATTTTTAAAATGTTTTTTAAAGAAGTCTCTCCTGCTCACCGAGGCTGCATTTATTTGATCCAAAATACAGCAAAGACAGTATTATTGTGAATATGTTTTTTTATTTTTTTATTTAAAATAACTATATTTCAATATATATCTTAAATAGAATTTATTTCTGTGATTCAAAGCTGAATTTTCAGCATCATTGCTCCAGACTTTAGAGTCACATTTTTTTTTATTACTTTTTTTTATCCATCAAAGAATCCAAAAAAAATGTTTTACACAACTGTGTTCAACACTGATAATAAACATAAATGTTTGTTGATCATCAGATCCTCATATGAGAATGATTAGTGATTTAGTGAAGGGTCATGTGACACTGAAGACTGGAGTAATGATGTTAAATTCAGCTTTGATCACAGGAATAAATGACACTTTACTATATATTCACATAGAAAACAGTCACAACAGAACTGTCACAATATTACAGCTTTTTGTATTTTTAATAACATAAATGCAGCATTGGTGAGCAGAATGTAAAAACATTTAAAAATCTTACCGTTCTCAGACTTTAGACCGGTAGTGTGTTTGTATATTAATCCTGGTGGGATTGAGCTATGAGGAAGTGCAAGATTACTAATACTTTGTTTAATTTGAATAAATTAATTTGCTTTGCAAGTAATTTTGTGATTCTGCATTTCCTTTTGTACGTTTTTTTTTTTTAAATTGCGTGATATAGGTCTTAAATTTAATTCATAATGGTCTTGAAAAGGTCTTAAAAAGTCTTAAATTTGACTTGGTGAAACCTGCAGATACCCTGCTTTAGTAAACGCTTCCATGGGTCGTATTTCATGAATTAAAATGAAAGTGTCCTGTTGTCGATAGGGGCGCAACTTTAGTAAATGCTCACATGGGTCGTATTTCAGGAAAGTGAACGACCTATATAGGTGTATTGGTTGGAGGACATGTTGTATGAATCAGTGTGTTGAATCATTCAGATCGTGTGTCAAACTGCTGAAATCACGTGGCTTTGGCGCTCAGAGCCGCTGATTTGATACGCTCCGAAGCTTCATGAAGCAGTGTTTTGAAATCGCCCATCAGTCGTTATTTTGTTTTTTTTGGCGCACCAAAAATGTTCTTGTTGCTTTATAATATTAATATTGACACACTGTACTCACATGAACTGATTTAAATATGTTTTTAGTACATTAATGGATCTTGAGAGAGGAAATGTCATTGCTGGCTATGCAGGCCTCATTGAGCCTTCAGATTTCAACACCAATATCTTAACTTGTGTTCAGAAGATGAACAGAGGTCTTACAGGTGTGGAAATGCATGAGGGAGAGAAATACATGACATTATTTTCATTTTTGGGTGAACTAACCCTTTAACTAGCATCAGTTTAGTTCTGCGAAATACAATTGCATGTTTACTTGAGGTAAAAAAAAGAACAAGATGCCCAACAAAAATTGAACTTGCGTGCTTTGTCTGAGATTTCGGTCATAAGTACTTGAGTCAATTTTCTTTGAGGTAAAATGCTTTCATCCAAAAAGCCCCTGACGTTTTTTTTCCCACACTTCAAATCATCTTATCTCACTTTGCCAATTTGAAGCGACCAAAACAACCGACATGTTGTGCTCGCGTACAATGCCTTGAAATTACGCTCAACAAAAACAGTTTAAGTGGAGTGAAACGCACCACTATGACTCCAACGACAAGGGCAGAAAGAGCACAGCTTTTCTCTTTTTACACACTTCACCTCCTGAAAGGCAATTTGGAGATAAAGGTTGAAGCTGGAAGCCATGAAAGGCGTCTAACGCTAATCCTGCCTCACCTTGAGTCTGATCGAACTCTGAAAATCATCCGCAAATCTTTCCCTAAACCGTAAATACATCCACACAGTTCGCACAACGGAAGAGAGCTTTCTTCTTCGCACACTGGAAGTTCTCTGAAGCTCAAGATGGTGCCGGCAGATTGTGGAAGTTTTTTAAGTTTTGATAGACGATAAGGTTACTTTATTTTGTTTTTTCGGGTTTCTGTGAAGCGCAGAGATGAGGCAAATCCGTGCCGGGATTATCTCCCACTTTCTCACCTTGCACAGGTGTGGAGAGCTGATATGGCCCAAACGCACATGCTCCTGATGCATCGTGGGTAGAAGTGGGACAGCTGTGAGAGGGAAGCCACAGGTTTGCACAGATTATCAGACACCATTCTCTACTTTCATACAATTGGGTGAGGGGAAAAACGAACCGCTTGAGAATATCTCGCCTGTCTGAACTTTAGTTTGTTTTGGACGCACATATATGTGAAAAAGTTTTTCATACAAACTATCTTTGCAGTGAAATTACTTGCGCACACTGTAAAAAAGTGAAAGTTATTTGGTGCTTAAAATGATCAGTCAAAATTAAATAATATCTATGACACCATCTGGATTAATCAGTGCCCCCTAAAAGACACCAATAAATATACCAATAATATATAACTATACATTCTATAAGGTTAAACAGACTTGTAGAGGTGAAACTGCAAAACACGTTTTGATAAACACAAAAACTGGACACAGACAAAGTGTATTATTCAAAATTAAATATGCCCTTAAAATCAAACACTGAAATAAATTAATATCACCATTAATAACTTATTAATTTTACTTTTCGTTTTGTAAAAGTATTTCCTTCTCTCTTTTAAAAGTTGATAAGCCTAAGATTTTATGGTTATTTATGTTTTAGTATATTTCCATTTAGGTCCTACTACTGTATATATACACGAACATGCATAACATTATAACCGCCTTCCTAATATTGTGTTGGTCCCCCTTTTGCTGACCCATCGAGGCATGGACTCCACTAGACCCCTGAAGGTGTGCTGTGGTATCTGGCACCAAGATGTTAGCACCAGATCCTTTAAGTCCTGTAAGTTGCTAGATGGGGCCTCCATGGATCGGAATTGTTTGTTCGGCACATCCCACAAATGCTCGATTGGATTGAGATCTGGGGAATTTGGAGGCCAAGTCAACACCTCAAACTCGTTTTTATGCTCCTCAAACCATTTTTGCTTTGTGGCGGCATTATCTGATGAAAGAGCCTGGCTGTACATTGTCTCAACAATGCCTAGGTAGGTGGTACGTGTCAAAGAAACGCCCACATGGATGGCAGGACCCAAGGTTGCCCAAAGCATCACTGCCTCCGCCGGCTTGCCTTCTTCCCATAGTGCACCTGGTGCCATGTGTTCCCCAGGTAAGCCACGCACACACACCCGGCCATCCACGTGATGTAAAAGAACACGTGATTTACCACCTTCTTCCATTGGCCACTGTTCCGTGCCACTGTTGGTGCTTTGGGCGGTGGACAGGGGTCAGCATTTGCACCCTGATTGGTCAGTGGCTATGCCACCCCATACGCAACAAACTGCGGTGCTCTGTGTATTCTGACACCTTTCTATCAGATCCAGCATTAACTTCTTGAGCAGTTTGAGCTCCAGTAGCTCGTCTGTTTGATCGGACCACACGGGCCAGCCTTCGCTCCACACGTGCATCAATGAGCCTCGGCCGCCCATGACCCTGTGGCCGGTTCTCCACTGTTCCTTCCTCAGAGCACTTTTGATAGAGACTGACCACTGCAGACCGGGAACACCCCACAAGAGCTGCAGTTTTGGAGATGCTCTGACCGTCACAATCTGGCCCTTGTCAAACTCGCTCAAATCCTTACGCTTGCCCATTTTTCCTGCTTCTAACACATCAACTTTGAGGACAAAATGTTCACTTGCTGCCTAATATATCCCACCCACTAACAGGAGATGAAGAGATCATCAGTGTTATTCACTTCACCGGTCATAATGTTATGCCTGATTGGTGTGTGTATATATATATATCAAATAAAGTTTAAAAAAAATGCAATCCAGTTCACAAACATTGTGCAATATTGAAAAATCATTGATGATTAAAATGTGTTATAAGCTGTAAAAACACATTTTAGGACTTTTTGCATTCGTTAGAGAAATAACGGCCTCAGCCCTCAAAGCTGATAAATGTTAATGTAAAAACAGAAAAAGAAAGGAAACACTCCAGAATGTGAATTAAAGGAGTCACGGATAAAAGCACTTTAGACGAAAGTGCCATTGTTCAAAGACCAATCCGGCACAACAAGCCTGTGAGCTCAGATAAACACAATTTCACTCTAGTCACTGCGATTACCACACTGCTAATCGCTTCATTTTGCCTGTCGCTACCGCGGGTAAACAAAAGGTCATAATTTAGTGGAATTAGGATTCCAGCAACGAATCCACTTGAAACTCGTTTGTTCTTAAGAACGTACAGAACACTGATAATGTGGATTTAATCCCTAATTAAATTGTTTGGGTATTTAAAAACTTTCAAAAGTCGGTACAACTGCGCACAATACTACTTACTGGAAGCGCAACTTTCAGGATTATAAGAAAAAACATTACCATTGTCCATTATGTTTGGTGTTGACACGTCTCTTCCAGCAGCACCTGACCAATCAAGAATAGCACTTAACACTCTATTCATTTTTCTGTCTGTCTAATTTATAAAAAAATAAATAAAAAAAGTCCTGTGTGTTCTGTGTTAGAATAACTGAGACTTGTTACAGCACTTGCATACTGTAGCCTTTGACTGTTCTAGTTGCTTCTATTGCTCTCATTTGTAAGTCGCTTTGGATAAAAGCGTCTGCTAAATGACTAAATGTAAATGTTATTTGGGAAACACGAGACAAAAGACTGACGAACCAAAGTAAACCACAAAGATTGCGACGGTTTTATTCTTTCTTCTCATGTGAAAACTCATGCAGCACTTAAAGAGATTTCTGATTCCGGCCCGGCAGAACCAGTTCAAACCGAATCCATGCGGGACTCTAGTTAAGACAACAAAGAGCAACCTGAACACTGTGGCATCATGGGAATGTTCCAGGAAAAGTTATTGGTTAAACTTGGTTGAGTTTTAAAGTTTACACTGATTTTAAATCTCCTGACAAACAAAATCCAACAGAAACAATAAAGGCCTGGCTCCAAATGTTGCTCTCAGTCCTCTGGAGAAGTCCACACTTTGGTGATGCAATGCCGCTTAGACTGTTGGGTAGAAACAAAAACACCTTCATGGACACATGCAAACAAGAACAAATCCACACAGACTGGCCATTTGGGGAAAGACCAAAGTAATCGATATGAAATCCAAAGCAGTTTTTTGGAATTTACATTATTACAATAATTGAAAACATCTGATAATCAAATCCCTGTTCCATCTTTAAAAAAAAAAAGAAGAAATAAATCTTCCCTCATTTCTGATGATACAGTGACCGTTGTCATTTAGTCAATAAAATAGCATTGCATTCTTAACATTGAATGAGAAATTGGGAGACAAAATAATCAATTTAGACATTAACATTTACAATTAAGCCGAAACAGTTTTAGACAAAAACGTACACATAGAAATACATTTAAAAATAAAAATGTTCAGCACTCTAATGGTGCGTTCACACCGGACGCAAATGACGCGTAGTTGGACGCTCGTGAAATTCGCTTCACAACAGACGTGAATTCACGTCATGGGCGGGGCTTCTGCCAGTGGCTCGTCTCGTTGAGAAATGGCAGACATGGGCTGTGTTCACACGTCTTTTTTGCTAAAATGCTACTGTTAATGTGTGACAAAACGTAGTTTTAAGACTTTTTCAGGCGATAATGTAGTTGTTTAATGCTCAAATCTGTGGTTTGTTTATAAAGAGAGCGTCTATTTGAACATTTTATCAGGCGTTTTCGGAGTTGTGAGCTCCAGTGGATCAGCGGCGCTCAGCGCTCATTAACCCCGGCGAGAGCAGGCTTTCCTCGGCTAGTCCTTCAGACGCTGGCTATGATGTCTCTGTGGTGTCTCCAGCTATAATTCGTCTTGTTTAGATGTAACCGGCGATCTTTGGTCTCATGGATCTATAATTTGTTCCCTGGCAAATCTTTTAGGCTGAGGGCAAAGTTTCATTACTTTTTTATTTTTAGGCTTTAACTTTATGTTACCGTTGTAGCCGACTAGCGCTGACTTTGAATGTTTGACTGAATTGTTTTCTTTATTTCATGTATAGCTTATTATACCTTTTACTTATATTTTTGTATTATTGATCATACATAAACTTGCATTTAACAAAAAGAGACTGGGTTGTGTTTCATGTCATTTAATGTTATCAAAGTGATAATCATATGCACACTTGTCTAAACCAGATATTAATATATGATTAATACAAACCAGATTTTCTCCTCATTGTTGTCACTACTAGAGCAAGCTCCTTATTGGTTAACGCGGCGCGAATATCCGCCAAAGTTCAAATTTTTCAACTTGAACTAATCACGCGTCAAACGCTCAATTGAATCGCACCGCAGAATGTCTATTTGCATCTTTGCATTGACTTAACATGTAAATCACTCGCGCGAAACGCTTCATTCGCGTCAAGTGTGAACGCACCATAAAAGACGCTGGGTTATTTGATTTTACCTAAATGCTACGCTGAGCCTCTCTGGTAATTTTGTTTGATTATTTTTAGCTACGCATGGACTGGTAAATCAGATATTGGCCGATATATGTAATTGTCTTGAGTTATTAATCATCGGCTGATTATTTAAACAGCCAATTTAGTAGGCCTGTCGCTATTGGTCGATACAATGGGTAAGTTGGGTACGATATGAAATAATATCAGTACCGGTACTTTAAAAACGACAGCACTCTAATAAGAGCAGTATTTCTTAATGTTCTTCGATGTGTGACAGCAGGAGTGAGGACGTGTGTGTGTGACCGTTCACTAAACAATGAAGCAGAACAGTCAAATATAAACGCGCAGCTCAGAGAAAAGAAAGCAACAGAAAAGTTTGGCGCGGCCAGGACGTGCTCACGCTGCCGGACTCTGACCTGAAGCGCCCACACGCCTTTCCCTCAGACAGATCGCGACGCCAGTTTAGCGCATTATTGGGTTTGAATGGTCAAAAATATGTAAAAATGCCCGTCCTGGCGAGTATTCGGGTAAACGCAGTCGGATATGTCTTTAGTGAACGTATACAGAGTTAAATGAGAAATCGGGTGTTACAATGAGTTTGGTCCGTGCAGCTCTTAAAGGGCCGGACTTAATATTCTGTGTGAGGGCAGGGCAGGAACATGCCGGCCAAGTGAGTTTATAGGGTTTTTTAACCCTAAAACAATGAATAGTAAGTTCTGTCAAATTATTCAATTACTTGTACTGTTTGCCATGGTATTGATTCAGTATCGGTATTGAGGTATTTTAGTCTGGTATCGTATCGTCATAATTTTGGTATCGTAACAACACTATTCTATATAAACAGTATTTGCTGATATTCTCTTTTTTTGTTACGTTGGTTTACAAATGTATACCTTTTTACATTTTTACTCTTTTAGTTTTACATTTTGTCAAGGGCTTGTTTACATTTATACTTTTTTTATAGTACACTACTGAAGGCCAACGTAAATGAAATGTTTTTAAGTAAAATTGTTGAAAGTTATTGTGATAAATTAGTCGATAGATTAATCGCTATAAAAATAGTTGTTAGTGGCAGCCCTACAATTTATATTCTATCAATCAAAAGGGAAGCAGGCCGTTGCAAAATGCATTTCTAGCTTGCTAATTAATATCGGTTTATTTTCCTAATCGCAGTTTGACTTGTTTTTATAAAGCACCTTAAGTTAGCTAAATACAATTATTAATTTGTATTCTAAGTTATGTACTGAATATAAGGGTGTTTAAAAAGGTGGCAGTACCACCATGGTGTCAGAAGATGTTCTTATTTATACAATATCGGCACATATATATTGCATTGCGCATCGTTTACAACGTTGGGTGTTTTCCCTATCACATATTTTAGAAATCGTCATAAATTATGTATTATTTGACAGCTTTAACATTAAAAATTAATCATGTAACTTCGTTATAATGGAAACGGTTCTTAAAAACCTACATTTTTGTAATATAAAACTTTGTGGCTTTGATTTTTTTGTAATTTTAGAGTCCAAATGGTTTTGCAAAACATATTTTGTATAACTTTTAGTATGTTTTATGCATGCTCAGTGTTGATGGAAAAGGGAGCTTTTGGAAAAGGAAGCGTTTTGAAATGAAAACGCTCATTTCAAATTAGTCAAAGTAGACTTACCCATAGTCAATAGGGTTAATTGTGCAAGCTACCTTAGTGAGCAACGTGTTGTCCACCTCTTACCTAGCACCAAGTTTCCATTTGGTTTATTTTTAAGCCAGCCATTTTTTGAGTGAACATAAACATGTTATTATAGATAAAAGAAACTGAGCGACTTGCAATAATAACAAGCAATAAGAAGAAGGAGAAGCATAAAAAGAAACATGAGGTTAGATTAAAACCTTGCATTCCATGTAAATGTACAAACGATCTTTTGCAGACAATCCCTTTCTCTCGGTTTATCTTAAGTGGTGAGGGAAAACTGGTCTTGTTCGATGGGCTTTTCAACCCACGCTCCCAGTCCTGCTTTGTTGAAAGCTTTGAAGAGAGTTTCTTTAGCCGCGTGATACTCCACTGCCGCTTGTTTTGCCTCATGGTAGGAGCTTGGATGAGATCCTCGGATCCGCAGCGTTTCACTGAGCTGAGGGAGGTAAATGGATAATGGCATTTTAATATACCAAGTTACCATATTAATTAAAAAGTAATCCTTGATTGTTCCATTATCCACCTTTAAAGAAATGCTTTACCTTGGTATGTAGACAGACCCAGCGACTGAAGAGGGCATGTTTGCAGAGGTGAGACTGTCTTCCAAGGTCGTCTTTCCCTGTGGTGGCGTTTATGATCTCCAACGCCTGATCGCCGACCGTCCAGTTGACGCTGAAGTTGGGAGCTTTCCCAGGTTGCCTTGCTTCTGCGTTACTAATACCTGCAGATGAGAGAAGAAACAAACATGGTTGGGCAAAGAGCTGGAAAAACGGATGCAATCAACCATTCTTTCATTCGAGATGATTTACCACTAAGAAGGGGTCTGTTAAGGGTGAACTGCTGGGGCAGATCTTCCATGTCTGCGATGCGCTGGTACATGGCTCTGGAAAGATGGTCGGCATGGTACAGACTTCCCAAAATTAAACTGGAGAAATAGATGGGTTCTGTAAAGTAACTCAGAAGAGATCCCTGCACTCCAATCACGTTCCATCTACAAAGGCAGAAAGAAAACCCGGAAATGTTCGTGAAAATACAGGTGTGAACCTTGTTCATTGACGATGTTAAAGACAAGCAGTACAAAATGCGTCACCACCTTTGGACATACAGCATGAGACTTATGTTGCAGAACAAGCCACAAAGGAATGAAAAAGCACTTGCACAGAGACATATTTACGGGAACCATTGAAATGATCGAAAAAATAACACCTGGAGTCTATAATCTCAATCACTGTAATTTCTTCAAGGCCTTTAGAACGAGTTTTTTCCAAAGGTGACGCATGAGATCCGAGCTCTCGCAAAGCCTTAGCTCACAGCTGGATGATAACGACCGCGTTTAACTGGAGTGGGATTCTTGGCATCCAACATGAGGCTTGCGGATGTGTTTGCGGCAGCAGGCTTCCCTCAGCAGGACGGCTGTTTTTTGGAGGCCATAATCAGAGTTCTAATCAGGGGCCAAATGCCCCTGCTCCAGGGAGCCCCCCGCTCTGGAGAGAGCTGAAGTGATTGGGGTTTCAAAGCCAAGAAGACAGCCAATCAGCTGCTTTCTGCAGGCGACAGAATGCTAACAAGATGGACTCATTAAAGGTGGGGGGAGGAATCAAGGATAGGTGTCGACACAAAAGTGGGCCACCTGATGTCAGCCGCCTTTTTTTTCTCAATATGAATCATCAACCGAAGCTTCAGCCATGTTTTACATAGAAAAAAATTGTCTATATACTTCAAAGAAAGATGAAAATCTAAAAGATACAGACGGTTCTAAGCTTAAAACATGAAAAGGACAAATTCAAATAGATTTGTAAAATAAAATAAACCCCCACTGAAGTCCATAATTATTGCATAATTCATTCGGAATTTATAATAACTGTAAAAATAAACAAATAGATCTTTAAATTAATCAATGCACATTACTTCACATAATACCCTTTTTAATCGTACCCCTCCAAACACTTTGGTTTCATGTCAACTTTTCCCCTTGTTTTTTTATGGAATATTGCAGTATTTATTATAAATTATTTATCTGTGCACATCTTTTTATTTATTTATTCATGTGCCCTCGTAATCTTTAATCAGGGTATCTGCAGGTTTCACCAAGTCAGACTTTTTAAGACCATTATAAATTTAATTTAAGACCTTTATCACGCAATAAAAACACGTGCAAAGGAAATGCAATCACAAAATGACTTGCAAAGCAAATTAATTTATTCAAATTGAACAAAGTTTTAGTAAACTTGCACTTCCTCACAGCTCAATCCCACCAGGATTTCACTATATATATAATTTTTTGTGAGATCAAAATGATTTTGTGGTGGTCATTTTCAGAAATTTGCGAAAAATGTGCATGTTTTTTCCCCATAATTAGGATTCCACATTTACCATATCATTATGTTAGATGCACAATAGTCACACATGGCAATAAAACAAACAAAATGCATGAATCTTGTTTGTTATTACAAAAAAAGGCTAGTCCAGTGGTGTGCTATCTAGCTTTAATAACATGATCGCTTAGGGTGGGAAATATGACCAAAATCTTACAAGTAAACCACAGCAATAAACAATTGCTTAATATAAGTAAAAAGTTCTCAAGTAATCAAGTAGGCTAAACGGTAGGTAATAAAATAAGAACTTGTATAAAAAAAATTAAAAAAAAGACAATAGGACACATAAATGCAACAAAAAGATACCGATACAAACAGTGCTTTAAGTTTAGTTAGGCTACTGTTTGTTTTTTCCCCTGTTGTTGTTTTTTAACATGAACGACACAGACATGAGCGGGTATAGACTATATTAGATTGTTTTCACTTTAATGGTGCATTCACACCAGACGCGAATGAAGCGTTTTGCGCAAGTGATTTACATGTTCAGTCAATGTAAAGACGCTAATAGACATTCTGCAGCACGATTCGCGCGAATGACCGCGGCATGAATTGAGCGTTTCAGGCGCAAAACACGTGAAGCTTGCTCTAGTAGTGACAACAATGAGGACAAAATCATATGTGGATACCATGAGCTGTACGATAAATCTTCGTACTTTATAGAAACACGAATAAAAAGGATCTTGCTTGGAAGAAAGTGAGTGAGTCGGACAATTTGGTAAGTTGTAAAAAACGCTCTTTACTCAATTTGAGCTCTACATAGGGTGATTTCAGGGTGACTGGGAAAGTTTTTGCCATTGAGATTACATGGAAAAAGTGTCCCAATCACCCTGAATTCACCCTATTGAGACTACAAGCTAGCTAAAGCTGGCCAATTGAGCTTATTCGCCATATTTTAAAACAATCCATGTAAGCCATTTCACAACGAGACGAGCCGCTGGCAGAAGCCCCTCCCATGACGCAAATTCATGTCTGTTGTGAAGTGAATGTCACGCGCGAATGAAGCGAGTAAACGCAAAATGTTCAAGCGAACAACTACCGCGAATAGCACGACTTATTCATGCAAAAGCGTCTGGTGTGAACGCAAAGTAAGACCTACAGTAATGGGCAGATCCAATACGGACACACGTCCCAAACTTTTTTACACACGACATAACCACCAATATGGACATAGGCATAATAATGTGTATATTTGATCCTTCAAGGGCGATGAGCCTAGAAATAGACACTAAAAAAGAGTTAATAAAAACGATGTAAACCCTGAACTCAATTCGCTACGAACACATGGAACGATTTCAGACTGCAGATTTTGTGCACGCGTTTGCCGCCTGTCAGCGCTTGAGAATATGAATATGTGCAATCAGGCATATCATACTTTTATTTGGTAGAACTGGAGAACTATTAACTGAAGAATAAAATCCATTTTTTGTGTCTGTGGTACAATCCGAAAGAGACTCCGCCAACCTGCTTAATCAAAATACCTTCCCCTCCGTCTTGCAGCAACATCTCTCTGATGACATGTTTACTGGAGTGAGGGCGGGGCAACCGGTCACTTGATGATATGCATCAATAGCAAACCACAACCATCCATTATATTCCCCATAAACAAAATCAAGTCCTGCCTTACATTTTGTTCTGGTTCGAGAAGCCGTTTCATCCAGATATACGTCACAATAAGGAGAGAAACTCACCACTTCGGTTTCAGAAAGGCAATTGAGAACACAAATTTTGTATAAAAATGTGAATGTGATTCTACTTCAGTTCTCTATTGATGGCATCCTACCTTGCAATCTTGTCGCTACATGACATGGTTAGCAGTCGCTCTCCTTGCAAGACTCCATCCCAGGTCTGAATGGTGTTACTCGTACGAACGGGTATCGTACCTTCTCCAGACTCGATCTTGGTTCGCAGTTGTCCACGGGCCTTGCGGTTTGGATGTCGGTCACCCTGGTCTGCCATGAAAGAGAATAGAGTTTAGTTTACTACTTTTTAAAAGCCTGACTTTTATAGCCTGGTCCTACAGGACTCTCGTACATTTGTACAGAGTCTGGCCACTCTCCATTGACAAGCGTTCACTTCCTTGAAGGCGGGAACTCTGTTGAAGTTTAAAACTATTGCCCAGAGCCGCTCTGGATCTGCCATAACCAATCGCTAACGTTTGGTCGCGACGTATGTCATCTCATACCATAGACTGAATTAATTAACGTTATCGTTCTCAGCCACTCCCTCTGTTCGCTAAACAAAAAAATTGACTATAGAATATAGAGGCCGAGTACTGAAGGAAAATGAAAATTGAGCGGACGTACGAAGGAGGGCGGAGCCTGGCTACTTATTTTATTGTGTCATACAAAAACAAATTGTGCAAATCCATCCATCCGTCATAAAAAATGACATACCTTCAGCGCCAGCCTCATGAGGGGAGAAAATCCGGGCGTCTCCACAGGGCGACGTGCTGATATACAGATGGAACTGAATATCGTCTTTTAGCCGGTAGCCATGTTCACTGCACCATCTGAATATGGATTTCTCATGTTCTTCAGTGCTGTCGCTACAGAGAAAACACACACACACACACACACTTGTGTGATCTATGATGTCAACAGAGACCATTAAGAGGGCTTTGAAATGTCTATAATTGAAAATAGGTCCTTGGCCTGACACCCATCTCATCGAATCTGTCATTTATTATTTCACAGTGAATAAAAGGTCATGTCTAATTGATTAGCCATGTCCATATCAATTCATGCTAATCAACATCTGAGAAACTTGATTTTAACCAAAAATAATTTCCATATCCACAGGCTAGTGTCAATTATTTTTTGGCTAATCATTTTTTTTATACATACGTATTACCTATTATAATTTTAACCACATTACATTAACATTAAACTGATGATACAACACGCAAATGTATATGGGTCAATGACATGACATGTATTTTTTGTGTCCGAATTCATTATTTTCCTAAAATAAATTATAATAAATACATGTCACATATCAAATTGATCTACAATATTTCCTTTATAAGATACTCTTGAATTTTTTTTTAAATTCAATTGACTTTTTGAGTTGTAGTGTTTCAAAGACCTAAAATGTCAGGTGGTGCGACCAGCAAATTTACATTTAAAAGTATCAATTCCCACAGCAATTGCAAAATGAAGTGAAACAATATAAATGTAAACCATTATATAATGTATACAAAAAAAAAGAAGTGTCTTTTTATATGAATTGGGCTAAAAGGGCAATACATAGAAAAGTGAAAGGGAATTTACCATGTGATATGCATTTTACAATAATTCATATGTATATTGTATATATATATTATTTCAAATGAATATAGAGTTGTACCACCTGACATTTTCTGGGTGGTAAAATCAGAAATTTTGTTTAATAATGAATTAATGCTGTCTTAAAAGCTGTAAAACCAATATGAATAAACACCATACATTTTTTGGACATAAAAATGCATTTCAAAACTCTTTTGCTTAAAATTAGTATTTTCTTATCTTTAAAAAAAATACAATTTTTCTTATTTGTCATTGACACATATATACTGTACATACACCTACAATACTTACACTTTTATTTATTTATAAAACGTTAATTTAGTATGAATAAAAATACATAATTGTAGTATTTTATCAGATGTAAGAGGTGTGTGTGTGTGTGTGTGTGTGTGTGTGTGTGTGTGTGTGTGTGTGTGTGTGTGTGTGTGTGTGTGTGTGTGTGTGTGTGTGTGTGTCACCTGAGGAAGTATTCCAGCTGACTGTACAGGTATCTGAGTAGGGAACGGCGTGCGATGATCTCAGCATGGCAGTCGTTGAGAGCTAGTCCTCGATCACTCATGTACTCTCCGTTTATACACTTGGTTCCCGTGGTGACACAAATAACCTGTGCATCCTTCACATCCTTACCTGATGAAATCATCGAAGTGATTTAGAGAACAAATTCCTAGAGCAACGTTCCAATCAGAAGTATGCATCGTGCTTACCAGTGGTCATGACAACACCTGCAAGGACTTTCCGCCGTGCATGTGGAGACGTGAAGTTGTCTGTCAGCTCGCTGAACTTTTCCACAACTAAACGAGAGACGGCGTCCGCGAGGACCTGTGGAACCCACAACCGTAACTGTACAAACATCTGTAGCAGAGCTAGCATGATGTTACAAATCTAAAAGACTACAAGTGTATTTTAAACATAGCACATGCTTTTTGAAAATTGCTGATAAGATGCGTCTTTAAAGGGTTAGTTCACCCAAAAATTATCCCATAATTTACTCACCCTTAAAGGAACACGCCGACTTTTTGTGACTTTATCTTATTCACCGTATCCCCCAGAGTTAGATAAGTCCATACACACCATTCTCATCTCCGTGCCATAACTCTCTGACACACCCACTGCTGGCCTAGCTTAGCACAAAGACTGGAGGTAAATGGCTCCAGCTAGCCTACTGCTTAGGGCTGGGCAAAAAATTTATTTTTCGATTAATCATTTTTTAAAATGTGGTCGATTCAAAATCGATTCTCAAAGGCCAAGAATCGATTTTTTCCCATATTTATTTCATAAAATTTGAACATAAAATTAACGTAAATCTAATTACCAGTCTTCTCCACTAGCTGTCACCCTCTTATACCCCTTTTCCACCAAAGCAGTGCTAGAGCTAGTTCAGAGCCAGAGCTAGTCCCAGTTCATAGTTGGTTCGACTGAGGAGCCTTCTAAGAACCGTTTGCTTTTCCACATGCTGAGAGCCACAACAGAGCCAGGTCTTACGTCACTGTATACGTCTCATCTTTCTCAGCAACGCTAGCGAGGCAGTGGCAGTGTTGCCAAGTCTGCGGTTTTCCCGCGGAATTGGGCTACTTCATTACTGTTGCCGCGGGCAGTGGCCACTTATTGAGCAGTAGGCTAGCTGGAGCCATTTACCTTCAGTCTTTGTGCTAAGCTAGGCTAGCGGTGGGTGCGTCAGACAGAGTTATGGCACGGAGATGAGAATGGGATGTATGGACTTATCTAACTCTGGGGGATATGGGGATACGGTGAAGCCATCCTAGGTGTATATGACTTTCAGCCAAACACAATCGGAGTGACCTCTGACCTGACACATGACGTAAGATGTAGGCGTAGTGTAAGATTAGTTGAGAGTAGACGCCTCTCGTGATTCAGACGAATAGGGCTGGGCAACAAACTGAAGCTCCACCGAAATTTGTGTTTTAAGGTCCTTTCACACTGGGCACGATTTTGATGCACAAATTATTAATTAATTTGCACAATGGTTTTATTTTGTGATCAGCTGTTTGTGTAATGAGTGCTTCCACACTGAACGCTAATGTGCTGCAGCGAAAAAAACTGTTTATTTTTTTCTGTTTCGGTTACGTTTTTTTTTACTTGCAGCGACAGAAAAGGCTTCAACCAATCACATACAAGGACACAAAGGTCATGAAATGTCCAGTTGATGTCACAAGCTATTCAATCAACATTAAGCCAGGTATGGCATTTCTCATGAGATTACAGATGCAGATGTGTTTGCCCACTGTAGGCTACAGACAATGATAACATCACCTTTTGAGTTAAAACTTGTTGGCTTTTTTCTAAACCTTGTGTCCGCGACTATAGAAAGTGAATGTGTTTCCGTCAGGACGACTGTGGCACTGAAATGTTTACATTGTGACTCTACTGGAAACACAGCAGCTCCTCAAATTGTCCCACGGACATTCGAAAGTTTTAGCTCCTGTACAAGATTAGCATACTCCCCTTCAGACTCTCTGTTCTTTAAGACTGGGTGCACCCAAAACCTTATCAGTCTTTTAAATAAAATGAAAAGCTCGTCTTCGCTGAATGAGGACGTGTCCGTGTTTTCTCAGCTGTCGCCGTGAATGTTTTGGGATGTTGGAGCTCTGAAACGTTGCAAATTCGTGTCGCGGCTGATGTGAATGGTTTTGACGCAAACTATTCACACACAAAATATTCACTTTTTCACTACCCGTCCGGTGTGAAAGGGCCTTTAGACTTCTAATCCGTGTTTTGTCTATCCTCTGTGCTTCCGTGTTCATCAGTGCGTTATGCGTTGTAGAGGACACTCTCCTGCCAGAACTAGACTTGCGAATGTCCGTTACCGGAAGTCAGCGATTATAGTTTATAGTTAAGGTTATAATTATGGATATTTCTCTTGCAAAAATGCATCGCTTCGCCTTTACTAACCCCCTGGAGACATATGGATTAGTGTTGTCGAAAGTACCGACCGCAATACCAAGTCGGTACTGAAATATTAATAATAAATAAAATGTGACGCTTTTTTTGCGCTGTTGAGCTGTAATCATAAATAGCTCTGACTGGCCATTGTGCTCATGCGCTCATCTGATGTGTCTGTGATTGGCTACAATGATCAACGCACGGGATCGTTTGAAAGCACACAGAAGTGTTTTGAATGCGGGAGCGTCTGAAAGCACAAGCAGTCGAACAGCGGACCGTTAGGCTGATAGGCGCCTGCATTCAAACGCTCCCGTGTATATCTGTGTAAGCGCTCTGAAAAAGCGTCATTGATGTTTATTAAAAGTCCCGTTGTTCATGATCCCATTGTTCAAACTTTAGTTAGTGTGTAATGTTGCTGTTAGAGCATAAATAATACCTGTAAAATTATAAAGCTCAAAGTTCAATGCCAAGCGAGATATTTTATTTAACAGAAGTTCCCTTTCAAAGCCTACAGCGAACGGCCGGCTTGGACTACATCCTGGTACTTCCTTCATTAATAATGTCAGTAGAACAGTAGAACAGACTAACCTCCGCCCACAAGAATACGCGAAAAAGGGGGCGTGGTCTTGTTGCTCTCCCACGTGGAGAAGAGGACGTGTCGCGTGGAGAAGAGGAAGTGTTGCGTTTGAGTGTGTTTGTCGCCATGTCGTCGAGACGCTGTTATTTTCATCCCAGAGTCAAATCACCTTTGTTTGGCTTTCCCAGGGACGCTGTAGAGATCATTGAGCGCATACATCTCCCGTTAAGAGGCGTGACCTTTCCGTGCAACGTGCGCTAAGCTGCTGTCGAATGCTGTCAACACAGGAACCGCTGGCACAATCAGAACTCGTTACGTATTTCTGAAGGAGGGACTTCATAGAACAAGGAACTCATCAGCCGTTTTTAGGACAGTGAAAACAGCGGTGTACAGATGAGTAAATTGTGTGAAAAATACAGTTTTTTTACACACGAAACATGAACACGTTATATTGCACACTGTAAACACAATCAAAGCTTCAAAAAAGTCACATTTTTTAAATTTCAGTACTGACTTGGGGCCCGTTCTTCGTACCTCGCTAACTCAGTTAGCCGGATTTGATTGTTGACGATTTGTCATCATCTTGGATTGTTTGATTCTTCGACGCTCATCCTGGACTTGCTGTCATAGCAACAGGTCCGTAAACTTAAACCTGCTCGAGCGGCTTATTTCATGTAAACAGGATTAGATCGCATCTTGAGGTGATACTTAAAATCTGTCCCAGCCACTTCTACTTTATTACAAGAGTTCATTACTGAACCATGGGCAATAATAATAATTTGAAATAATAATAATGTACAAATTTTAAATTGTTTATGTATATGAGAATGTATATAATATTATAATGTTGTGTATAATACTATAGACACAGCCACTTGATTGAGCAATTTATTTGTGATGGAATAATTACTATATAATTTTATTGGAGGTTTGCACACATGTTGTACAGTTAATCTGAGCCGTGCATTAATTTAAGTGATGACGGATATTATGGGATGGCTTGATGCAGCGCAGGAGATGCAGAGAATTTGATCTTGACCCTTAAGAAACTTTAATACTGTCACGTTACAAATCTGCTTCAAATTGAATAAAAAATTGAATTACAACATTGAAATAAAAATGTAAAGGGTTTACAAATACTGTATAAAATCGTGAATATAAATAATTGGTAATCATGTATAAAAAAAAATAAAAAAAACATTTATCATTGATCTATTATAACTTTTATGTTGGTTTGGTCGTTTAGCTGTTTCCTTATAAAGGTCCAGATATTCGTGGGTTTTTTTTGTGTAATTTGCCAAGTTTTTTGCCAGGTGGCTTTTTTAATTATATGATGTCATTACGTTGCTGTCTTGACGCCAGCCAATCGCTGCATTGCTGATCATGGTTTCGAGTATCGATGCATCTGCCCTCTTCAGGGAAAACAAGAACGCGCAGTGATCTTAGATCATTTAATCCAGATATTTAAATCCAATCCGCAAATTCGTTTGAAGAACCAAATTAGCCAGACATCAGTTATCACGATTAAAAGATCTGGGATCTGTCAAATCATCTCAGATGTATTAAGCGAGGTACGAAGAACGGACCCCTGGTCTGTACTTTTGACAACAATAATATGGATTACTTTTACGATGGATGGATGCACTTTTTTGGGCTTCAAAATCTAAGGTATCATTCACTCATTATAAAGCTTGGAAGAGCCTAGATATTTTTAAATATAACTCAGATTGTGTTTGGCTGACAGAAGAAAGTCTGAGAGTGAGTACTGAGGTTGTTGGCAGAACTAACCCTTTAATGCTCGATATCAAAAGAAATGAATTGCTTGGCTGACAGACTTTTACTGAAAGATCTCTTCAGACAGAAAGGTGAGAGATGCGTTTTCTTGTTTGAGAAGTGCTCCTGTATCTGATTTTAATTAAGATTCTGTTTATTCTCTTCGGTTGTTATCAAGGGGGAATGGGAGGGATTATGAACAGGATTAGCTAATGTGTAAATAATGCTGTGTACACTGGCGCACCGATTAAAGGTTTAATGCTTGACTTCATCTGAAATCCAACTGAAACGTTCGTGTGTAGATTCTGATTTAATTAAAATTGTTAAATGAAGACTGGCAGAAGCTTTATAAAGGACAAATGATAGTTAAGCAAAGCTACCGAAGCATAGCATTTAATCGCATTAAAATTGCTTTTTCAATATCAAGCTTGATAAAATTGCAAGACAGGTCCAATGTATGCGTGCGTCCTTATAGAAATACTGAGTTGATTTATGGCATAGTCAGTTATGTGCATCATAGTCTAAACTTAGCCCATCATATGAGGTCTTTCAGACATGGTTATTAAAAAAAATAACAATAAAGATATATCGTTCTCAATATTAAAGAATAGCTGAGTTCACACCACAGCTATAACGATAACGGCACAGAGAAACAATAATCACGATTTTATCCAGCTGATGAATGATAAAAACATTGACAGCCAATCAGAATCCATCCTGCTGTAACGAGCTTGAGCATTGAAAGCAGTGGTTTTCAAACTTTTTTAAGAGCAACCCTCTTTTTTTTTTTTGTCACGGCCCATATATAGGCCTACAACCGTTGGCCCATTTGACTGTATTCTCCATTAAACCAATAGATGGCACAAAAATGTCGGCTATAAAAAATTGACGTTTGATCTCATGTGACCTAATGTAAGGGCCTGCAATATCGCGATTTGACCGCTATGGCGCTGTAGCGCTAGAGTGTAATGCAGCCCTTACAAATGCTGCAGTAGAAGAAAACAAATGCAAACAAATCTGAACTAGCAAGATGTGGGAAAGTTTCACAAAACTTCAAACTAAGGCTGCGTCTCAATCAGCTCCCTAGTTCAGTAGTCAGGGCACTGATCAGGGATCAGCCCATTGACTCGTGCCCTGACCACTGAACCAGGAGCTGATTGAGACGTGCAAGGCCAAACTTTTCACGGGAGCACTACGTGCATGTTGGAGCACTTAAAGAGGAAACAACTAACTAACTAGCTGTAAATCTCTTTATTAGAGAAAGCAATACTACTAATAATTGTAATAATATTAACAATGATAATATAATTACAGTAATGTGATGATTTATTTAGTATAGAATAAAGTTTGATCGAGCTTGGAGTCAGGACTGTTTTTATTATTTTAACACTATTAGGTATTATAGTCTCATCACTTGCCTGTATTTTGTTCCATATGCATGAAGACTAACAAGAGGCGATGTTAGGAAGAATATCATGTCAGTTACTTTTTCATCTGAATGAGAATCTGTCAGCTCAATTGTCATGTAAGATAATAATATTATGTATTTTTGTCTGCAATGTAATTTGCAGATTAATATTTTTACCATTCTTTGTGTCCTGAAGTAAATGTCATATTTTGACCTCACTTAGCGGAAGTTAAAGCCCTTTGAAGCTGCACTGAAACTGTCATTTGGCCCTTGAACCGTTTGGAGCCCATTGAAGTCCATTATATCGAGAACAATCCTGGAATGTTTTCATCAAAAACCTTAATTTCTTTTCGACTGCAGAAAGAAAGACATGGACATCTTGGATGAGATGGGGGTGAGTAAATTATCAGCAAAGGTTTATTTAAAAGTGAACTAATCCTTTAAATCATCCTGGCGACCCATTTTTTAAGTCTCGCGACCCTCGAGCCAGGGTTTGAAAACCACTGATTTTAAGTGAAGGACAAGCATGCACTTACAGAACGATATCGTCCGCTTGTGGACGCTAATATAGTTATATTTATAGTTATCGTTCTTGGTGTGAACGGGCCTTTAGTCAACCCAAAGACAACTCTATAAATAAATGATGGGATACACAGTTCTCACCTGAGGCAGGTGTAGTTGAAGTCCCTCTCTTGGGATTGGCTGTCGAGATGGCGTCTGGTCCAGTTGCATGTTAAAGAGACCTGACAATGCCGCTTGGGCTGCCCTCGATTTCGCCAGCTTTTTATTCCGGCCGGACCCTTGGAACATCTGCGTGTCCACAGTCACTGACATTATGAAGTTCTTGGCATGGCTTTCACCGCTCTCAGCCACAAACTCATACTTCAGTCCCGGCCGAAGCTCGTTTAGGATCATCACAGCATTTTTGCCACCGCCTGTAGGGGGCGTTGTGAGTCCCGGGGGTAGTGAGAGAGGAAGATGTGACCTGTTGTTGCTTTTCAGAGTCACATGGAGAGGGTATTCGTTTAGAGAGCAGAGAGACCCATTGCTGCCGAGACTCAGGTAGAAGGGTTCATCAGGTGGTGCGGGCGTCTCAAATCCGTTAAATAGCATGTCTGGGAAATCAGCTTGATCTGAGGTGAAGTCTGTGTTAACGGTCAGCGTGCGGCCCATCGCGAGATGAGCTTCGGATGCATTGGGGAACTGAACAAAAGAGCGCAGCGCTTTTTCGGCCGCATTAAGTTTGGCTTTCTTCTTCGTTGGACCTGAGCCCTCGAACAATTGTCCGTTAACCTCGACGGTCATAACGAACACGGGTGCATGTACCGGCCCCGTCTGCGACAGAAGTTTATACTGCAGTCCTGGTTTGATTTCATTCAGTTGCATGAGCGCATTTTTCGGCAAGACCGGCCCTTGTGGTTTCCTGCGCTTCTTGGGGCGGAATTTGGAGTGCCCATGGCCTTTGTTGCCTTCCTCCAGAGGCCGTTTCCTGCTCAATCCCCGAGCGCTCCCATTGGCTACGTGAGGCCCCTCCCCCAGTGCTTCCTTGGAAGAGAGGTTGTCCAGGTTGCGGTTTTCTTTAACGTCCATGCTACACGAACCTGTGATGTCCAGAGAGAGTAACTTACAATGCCTTCGGTGCAGGACCTTGTAAATGTAAAATTTAGAGATTCTTACATCTCTCTTTGTAACTGGATGGAAATGATACAGTCTTGAAATCAATCTAAAACATGTAACATTAAGACATTATGGTTTTAAAAATATTAATATTGCTTTTAGAAGCATTTTTAGCTACAGATGGAGAACTTATTACCTTGTTATGCTGCGTTCACACCAAACGCGAATAGAGCGTCAAAATCGCGTCTAGTTGGACGCTTGAACATTTTGAATCCATTCGTGCGTCTCTCTGAATTGGACGCGCGTATAAATCGAGCGTTTGAAGCTAAATAGACGCACGTTCAAGGCGCTCCAGGAGAAATATGTCATAAAACACCACTCTGCCTCTTTTCATTTTCATTAAAAATATATAATAAGCATTAATAGCCACACAAATGTGGTCCAGGCAACGCCTACATTATCTTCACTGCATGTGTATTTAAATATCATTAAGATAAGTTATGAAACTTCTCTTTGCCCTCAGTCAAAACGATTTGGCAGACAACAAATGATAGATTCATGAGACCAAAGATCGCCCGTTAGATCTACCACATGACAGCAGCAAGCAGGCTCCTGATTGGTTAACGCGGCGCGAATTGACGCCAATAGTAACATTTTTCAACTCGGACATCAGATGCGAATTTGCTTCAAACGCGTGAATGCACCAAATAAAATCACTCGCGAAAGACGCTCAATGAACTGTACGCGCGAATGAGGCGGAATCGCGTCCATTGCGAAACGCGTCTATCGCGCCACAGGACCTCCAGACGCGCGTCAACTCTGCCTTTCCATTGACTTAACATTGAAATCACTCGCTCCTGATGCTCTATTCGTGTTTGGTGTGAACGCAGCATTAAAACAACTAATACATTTGTAGACCATACATAACTATATTCACACAATTTACAAAAGAAATGTATATAACATGTCCTGGGAAAGCAGACCCCCCCCCCCCCCACCAAAACAAGTAACATCATACCAACCAGTTGCCAAAGCTGATGAGTATAAATTTTCATTTATAACATCCTGCATTAAAAGCTTGACAAGTTACTCCATTTGGTGCTCGGGAAAAGTAAATTGAAAGAGAGAAAACAGACAGACAAGAAACTACTGAAATACACTGTGCTACCAGAAGGTCAGTTTAATCTAGATTAAAGCTCATTTGGGACAATCGTGTTATTTTTTGCTGCTGAAGTGTTGTTAGGAATGGGAAGATCCAGCTGTTTGGAGGTGATGTGAGCCTCAGATGCACTGGGAAACTGTAAAGAGTCCAAGTGTTTTCCTCTGCATTTATCTTGGCTTCCTTCTGCGTTGGGCCTGTACTTCTCATCAAGTTGCGTCACAGGATGTTTTAGCCAGATCAGCCCTTGGAAAGTGGAGTGGACATGACTTTGGTTGTCCTCCTCTAGAGGGTGGTTTCCTACACAAGTAGCTACAGCGTATGGCAATGCCATGGAGAAGTGAATCTAAGTTTCACTGGGAATCTGTAAAGCCTGCATTTTTGGCTGCATTTCACTTGGGATTGATCTACATGTTCCTACAAACAGCTGTCCTTTAACTTCTTCAGTCATGAAAACAGGTGAATCCGCAGGCCCCATCTGAGACAACAGTTTGTACTTCGGTCCTCATCTCATCTCGTTCAGTTGCAAAACGGCAAGACTGGCTCTTGTGTTTACCTGTGATTCTTGAGCATCATTGTTAAACAATCGAGGCCTTGGTCGTTTCTAGCCTAATCCCCCATTTCATGAATCTGTCCAGGTTGTGGTATTAACCGATGATGTCCAGAGAAAGTAACTTTGCCTTTTGATTCAGGAGCTTAAAATGTTAAATCAGTTTCAGAAAGAGACTGAGAGAGATTGACTGGAAGGGTTGGAAGTTGAGAGGCATATTTAAGTACATGAAAAGTTAATAAATCAGGACAAAACAAACAACACACGGAGACCATGGATGAATCTTCAAACAAACACATTTAGGTCAAGAAATTGAGACATTGAGTAAGAGAGGTGAAGAGAAGGCTTTCATAATGTACATAAAACAGTTAAAACACAACCAACAACCCAAAATAACACTTCAAAACTCAGGTTTTGTGTTGGAATGTGAGAGTTTATAATCCTCACCAGACTGAATCATCACAGTCCAATTTCAGAGTTGTCAACAACCTTCACTTTCCACTGCACTGCCTGTCTACAAATTGTCCTCCTGGGCATGGTGTTAACTTCCTGACCATGCCCCCTACAGACTGAGAGCTAGTGCACAGTACCCTCAAAGACAACAATCAAGTGGAAAATGATAGGTGAAAAACATGATTGAGTGGAGGAAGAGTGCAGAATTCAACGGATGTCACTATTCCTGTACATCCGCTATTCTGTTCCAGATTTTTCTTTCTGAGCTTTACAGTATCATCTATATAAGTCAACTGCCAAAAAAACACTTTTGTCAACGAAAATTATGACAAAATATAATCGTCAACGAACCTTTATCACGTGACGAAAACGAGACAAGACACAACGTAAATGCTGGTCAAGTGACGATGACTAGAATTAAATGTATAATGCAATTTTTAGGGCTGTAATCAACCAAAGAAAACAACCCAAGGTCGACTGAAGTCCTGAAATTTTCAACTAAAAATGATGTTAGAAAAAAAAAACGTTAAATTAATTATCTGCGCACTGTGCGCAGTACTTGGTGGCCTTGTTGTCTGCCTAAATTAATTATATATAAACATAAAAAGTATATTAAATAGTTTTTTGACCGGATTATTTTGCACTGAAATGAGTCTGACACACGAGTCTGTCGGCTCTGACAGCGTTGCATCACGTGCACCTGCGCAATATCATAGCCTATGACTTCCGAAAATATAGTACTATGTTGTCAACTACTAGAACTTTTGAGGAATATGCAACATAATTTAGACAATTGCTTTTGTCATATGTATTATAAACTGACAGACACTATCATTTTCATTCCCCACCCTCTTGATTAAAGGCCAATGCAATCAGGAGTACCGTCTTCATAGACAGGATTTTTAACTCAACGGACTGCAAAGGCTCAAAAGGAGGGCCCTGAAGTGCTCTGAGCACCAGGGCTAAGTCCCAAGAGGGTAGCGAGATAGAACGAGGAGGATTTAGTCTCCTCCCACCTCTGAGGAACCTGACGATTAAGTCGTGCTTCCCTAAGGATTTACCTTCAACTACATCGTGATACGCCGCTATTGCTGCGACGTACACTTTCAGGGTGGAGGGAGACAGCCTTCGCTCCAACCCATCTTGTAGGAAAGAAAGCACAACATTAATCGAACACTTCCGGGGGTCTTCGCGGCGAGAAGAACACCATTCAACGAACAGGTTCCACTTCAAAGCATAGAGGCGCCTCGTAGAGGGGGCTCTAGCCGAAGTGATGGTGTCTACCACTGCTTGTGGTCCCATTTCAGCAGGACAGACCGGGGGTGGAGTCGCCACTCTCCCGGAAGTGGACACTGACGAGAGAGCTTGTTCAGCGCACCAGGGATGTGAATGGCACGAAGCGACCTCAGATGCTTCTGACTCCACAGGAGGAGGTGGCGGGCAAGTTGGAGCATGCGACGGGAGCGCAGACCACCCTGACGGTTGATGAATGCAACGGCTGCAGTGCTGTCCGTGCGGACCAGTACGTGTTTGTGCTGAAGCGGCTTCTTGAAGCGACTTAGCGCGAGACGTACTGCCATTAACTCCAGGCAATTGATATGCCAATGCAGCTGGGGCCCCGTCCACTGACCCGAGCCTGCATGCCCGTTGTACGTGGCCCCCCAACCCGAGGCATCCGTGAATACCACAACATGCCTGGACACCTGTCTTAAGGGCCCTCCGGCCCGTAAGAATGAGGGGACGGACCAAGGGTTGAAGGTTTGGCGACAGTACGGGGTAACTGGGACCCGAAACTGGCCGCTCTGCCACGCCCACCTTGGGACTCGGTCGTGTAGCCAGCGTTGAAGCGGTCTCATATGAAGCAATCCGAGCTGCGTTACCGCGGCTGCAAATGCCATATGCCCCAGGAGCCTCTGAAAGAATTTCAGTGGGGCCGCCGTCCTGCTCTTGAATGTATTCAAGCAGTTCAACACTGACTGGACTCGTTCCTCTGTGAGGTGCGCAGTCCGGTTGACCGAATCCAGCTCCATACCGCGATAAGAGATCCTCTGCGTGGGACAGAGTTTGGTCTTCTCTCGGTTGACCCGAAGGCCCAACAGGTTGAGGTGGCTGAGCACCAGGTCCCTGTGTTCGCACAACTGCTCTCGAGACTGGGCGACTATAAGCCAGTCGTCAAGATAGTTGAGAATACAAACGCTGCGTTCTCGGAGTGGAACAATGGCTGCCTCCGCGACTTTCGTGAAGACGCGGGGCGACAGGGACAGCCCGTAGGGCAAGACTTTGTACTGATATGCCTTCCCCTCGAACGCAAAGCGTAGGAACGGTCTGTGTCGAGGAAGGATAGAGACATGAAAGTACACGTCCTTCAGGTCGATCGCTGCAAACCAATCTTGGGGACGGATGCATTCGAAGATGCGTTTCTACGTCAAACAGAGATGGAGGAACTTTCCAGAGAGAGAAAAATGACAAAACACTCACTTATGCGTTTCTCCTCATCCACATCCAGACTGCAGAACTTCTGCTGGCCCCTGGGCCGCCCACTGGCTCCTATTGCAGAGAAACGAAGGGAAGGACATTTAAAATTCATCTCTGATCATGATTTCTGCTTACTGAAGTCATCTGTTCCCACTTACACCCTCCGCCTGCTCCCTTAATGAGGCTAATTAACCAGCTTTAATGACGGGAGACAACTAATGTGCAGGTGCAATTATTGCCCAATTAAATGCTAACATCCCCCTAATGAATCAGGGAAGGAGACGCTTTGAGAAAACAGTCACTTTTAGCACTCGAGCTGAGGCAAGAAACAAGTTCCAAAGAATTAGGCGTCTGTTGGGAAGGAACAGTTGTGTTTATTGGATCTAATACTTCAATATGTGAGGTCATACCGGTTAGAACAGGGGTGTCCAAAGTCCGGCCCGCGGGCCAAATGCGGCCCGGGGGTGAATTTCAAATGGCCCGCTGCTTGTCTATGAAAATATATTTTATGTATATATTTTATTATTTACAAATTGGGCAGTTTCACAATGTCAACGCATGGTGGCAGTACTAGATTTTAGGCCAGGGAAACAGCGCCAAAAGCGTAACGAAGCAGCGCTACTCGCAAGCTCTGAATCTGAACAAATGTGTTTACTTGCTGAGTGTCTCGATCACATGACCACTAAACAGCCCGTGAGAGGCGTTCGAGTTCGGCGCAGAGGTCTCCGGTACAAGCTGCAAATCTCTCTGTGATTTAATTTAGTTTAAATCCAGTTAAACAGCGCTGACTTAAACAACAACACTAACGTGCAAATCAGGAGAAACACTGAGCCGATACAGTTCAAATACTTTTCAAACAACAATTCACCAACATTTATCATGGATTTACTGAGGTAACACTCACTGTAACCGTGGTAATTTGTCAGATATGTAGGTTAAAATCTAATTTTCTAATCTATTTTATTTAATTTGTAATGTAGACATGGATTAAATGAGTAATAAAGGCCAAATTTAGACTATTTTTGTCATAAACTTGCAGTTTTGTGCATGTGTATTTATATGTTTATAGACTAAATACCATAAAGCCATTCTAGATATAGAAATTATATTTTTTTACCATGCAGTAAGGTGGAGGTGGAGATGACATGAGATATTTTTTTTCTTGTTTTCTGGAAAATGAGTTTTTGGTTAAAACAAGCATATTTATCTGCCAATGGGGTAAGAATAGAATGGGATAATCTTGTTTCTGTCCCAAACCGAAACAAGATTATTTTTCTTACCCCATTGGCAGATAATTTTGCTTGTTTTAAGGATAAACTCAATTAATTTAGATTCCCTCCCCCAAGTTCGAGTACTTGTTAATTTAAATAAGAATAGAGTTCTAACTCACTAATAATATTTAAATTTCACCCATTAAAATTTTTTGGTTGATTAAAGTTTTACAGATATTGTTAAATTGTTAATAAGCTATTTTTGTCCAATCTGTTGTGTCTCCAAGAAACAAAACATATACAAACATATACACACACACATATATATATAAAATAGAAAAAGAACCGGCCCCCGGGTGTGTCCACAACATCGAATCTGGGACACCCCAAACGTGCTCAGTTGGGGACACTAAATTTTTCAACTAAATATCCAAATAAATCTAATTATTAAGCTAAATTAACCATATAAACTAAATTACTGATCCAATTACTGATCTAACGCCCACACTGCCACTGTATGATAATTGAAATGAACTGATGACATCACCGTTTTCTCCAGAATGGCTATACGGCTGAATAAAATTATGTTGCATTATTTTCCTGTTTATCACTGTGAAGCTGCTTTTAAACAATCGGCATTGTCAAAAGCACTATATAAATAAGGTTGACTTGACCCCTGGGTTAGAAGCAACATCAAAAAGGAAAAATCAAGATATTTTACAATCCCTTTTCTCTCAAATGAAGACGACACTCATTCTCGAGCTTCGCCACACCTCTGTAGCAACATTTATTAAATCTTTTTGAAACAAATATTGGCAGAAACAAAATAACTGAACCCAACGGCCGGGAGATATGGAAGCGTATGAGGATCCGGCTGTCAGGATGACTCTTTGAAGGGGCTGAGTGAAGTGGATTCAGTTGATAAGAGACTCTGTGATAAACAAGCCTGAGAAGCTCGATAAATCACCAAAGCTATTAAAGCGAGTGACGTGTGCAGGCACTTCAACAGAAGCTTTTTAAAGGCGATACACCGACATAAACACCATTTTATTTCCCGTCATCTCAATTTTTCAATCTTTCCGAAACGTCCCATTCGATGCCGGACTGAGCTGAGAAAACGTTTTAGGTGAATCAAAAGACCTTCCTCTTAGAAACCATTATGCATGCAAGAACTGGAAAATAAGGTGGATAAAATCACATATTCATCTTTCACTCTGAGATAAGTGCACCGAGCTGTTGATGGTGATCACAGATTGATGTTGACGACGGTAAAATGCCATAAAAGAAGGGTTAGCTGTGGCAAACCTCATGAAAATGAAAGCCTGTGGAATAATAGGAGGCATTTCTCACAGTGTGACGCCTGGTACATTAGCGGTGCCGATGAATTAGCCGGCATCACTCACCATTCAACATCTGTTTTTATAAACGACAACACTCGCACAGATCAACCTCACGGGACTGTTTTCATCGTATAATTATGGTCTCTTTTTCTTCTCGCTTTCAGTCAAATCGGAGTCAAACTGTATGAATTGATCTCTTGAAACTTGTGACTCTAAAGCTGAACTTTTGCCTTGAACTTCAAGTTGAAAACAACACCACTTGGCTCTCTTAACGGAGCGTCAGCTATTAGCCGAAGGCATTTTTAAATTTGAGATGGCATTGCGGACACTTTTAGCATGTTGCAAACTGCATTTGGTGCTTTAAAACAGCATGGGACGGTGCATTAAATGCCACTTGTTCAGCACCATGGAGAGCAGCGAGCTAAGAAAGATGAAGTCAGGACTATAGAGAGCAGCCGGCTTTTAAATGCACAGCGGGTCTTTCTGAGTGAACGGTAGATGCACGATCACAAGACGCAGCCTGAACGCGAGCAATACGACCCTCCAGCTCAATGGGAGAACCCAAAGGGCGAGCTGAAGGAATGCAGAAAGAGATAGAAAGAGAGATCTGGAATAGAGAAAGGTGTGTGTGTTGGGGAGTGTTCCTGTGCAGATAGAGAAAGACACTTGGCCTGATTCTCTCCGAGTGTCAGCTAAAGTAAAGAAACTAACTTCCGGAGTCAGCCTATAAGGTATTACGGTCCACAACTAATGCGATTTTTCTTGGATTAACCCTCTGGGGTTCTTCATTTATGGGTCACACTCAGGACCTTCGGAGGGCGGGATTAAGATAAAAAAGATTTGAGTAAAATCAATTAAATATATTTTTGTTCAATAATATTTTTTCTTTTCTTTTTTGGTGTTTTGAGATAATTTTATGATTTATAATTCATATTTATGCAATAATTATGACCCATTTTTTTCCCATTGAATATAATAAAACATTTATATATATATATATATATATATATATATATATATATATATATATATATATATATATATATATATTAGGGCCGGGAGATTAAGATTAATTACGCAAAAAATTAAAAACAATTTTAACCACACTTATTTTTGCACCGCGGAACGTTTTTCAATGAATGAGTTTCGACGGACCGATTATACTGGAGCACCAACTAGCGTTCTTGACTTCCGACAACAACAAACCACAGTGAACATGAACGAAGAAGCTGACGAGACCGCTTTGCTTGACCCCGTGGATGGGAAAATTTGTTTTAAAAAACAAAAGGATGGAAGCGTCGACAAGAGCATGGTTGTGTGCAAGCTATGCAACAAGGAATTTGCGTATCACCGCAGCACATCAAGCCTCAAATATCACCTCGACGCAAAACACATAGGAGTTAGCGTGGACGTTAGTCCCACTCCGAGTAAAGTTAAAAGGACCCACACTCCACCAGATGACTGGTTTCAGGACCAGGGTAACTAAGTCACTGGTCTGCTGGACTGAAATAAATAAACAATATTTTGTTGATTAAGCTTATGTATTCAGTCATTATTCAATGGTATACTAAAAATCCATGTGAAAAAAATTACTTCTCACTGTTCTCAGGTCAAATATTTATATGCGATTAATTTCGATTAATTAATTACAAAGCCTCTAATTAATTAGATTAATTTTTTTAATCGAGTCCCGGCCCTAATATTTATATATATATATATATATATATATATATATATATATATATATATATATATATAATTTTTTTTATTAAAGCTGTATTTCATTTTAGAGTCAAGCCTAGGCCTCATGAAAGCAATTTTTTAAATGAGATCGGTGCCATCCGGTGGACACATTGAGCATTTTTATCACGCAATAGCACATTTTTACCACTATAGTGGATCTTGCGATTTATAAAAACAATTTAAAATCAAATCTTCATCGGAATGGTCCAAAACTTGGTGACTTTATTGGTACTTGGTATATGAACACCCCAAAAAAATTGGGGACAGGATTTGAAAAGTCTAAGTGGTCGTAAAAATAAATAGTCACACACAGGACCTTCGGGTCAAAAATGACCCCCATAGGAAATGAATGGGAAATTAGTTTTTTTGTGCGTACTAGGGATGGCGAAAACTAAACATTTTCTTGACCGACCACCGAGCCTCATTAGCCGGTTGAAACCGGTTAACCGATTAGTTAAAAAAAATATGCTGCGCTATTTGAAATAACAGCCGCAACTCGCGAGCCGCGCCTGCAATTTCGCAACTCTGTCGCATCTCTCTGCCGCTCTGCCTCCCGCTCTCACACACACACGCACACACTGTCCAGGCGCCGCCGCCTGCCTTCCACTCACGTCAATTTTTTAAAATCCCCTACAGCGCGAAACATGAGTCCCGCAAACGCGGCGCTGAGGAGCTTGTTTGTAATCGGAGGACAAATGGCTCCTTAGTTTCGAAATGGTTTGGGCACAAGGTGATCGCGTTGAAAATAAAGGCTATTGTCTAGCGTTAGAAGCTCATTTGAAACATTGCCGCGACTCATTTAAGATAATGACAGCTCCGAAGAGACGCCGCTTTAGTTCGAGGTAGTGCTAACAATAATAAAGAAAGATGATGATCAACACCTTATGTGTTACCACTGAAATGTAGATGTAATATATTTAGATGATGTGCTACTACTGTATTTAAGCACTGTATCACACAAGTTGCAACTTACATCTGTGTCGTTCTTTTTGGTGAAATGGTCCCACACACTACTTTTCTTTGCACGCTTCATACTGCCGTCTAACCTCGAGTGTTTTATTTAGCCTGTTTACTTTTTGCAAACCTTGTGAGCGCGCAAACCCAAACGCTGTGACTTTGCGCCAAATGTTTTTATTGGTTTATTAAGTACAAACAGGCGAGTTATGATAAATTGAGTGTGAGGGATTTGTTCACTTCACACAAAAAGATTTTGGAATGAGATGGCTAACTGTAGTAGCGTTTAGTCCACTGTCTATAAATAGCCTAATTTAGAGATCACTTTTTTTTTTTTAACCGACAACCGACAACTTTGATCGGTTAACGTTGATGCGGTCAACCATCGGTCAAACGGTCATCGGTTAACATCCCTAGTGCATACAATCTACAAATCAGCCAGGATGCAGAAAAAAGGACTCAAAAAAACTCAAAAAACTCACACACACTTATACACACAAAAACACACTCACGCACAAATTAACGAGTGCCATTCCAAAAGCTAATTGTGTTTTTGTGTGTGTGTGTGTGTGTGAGTTTTTTTGTCTGTTTTGCACTCTTGATGTTTTAGAGAATCACCCCTTAACTGTTGAGTCCTTTTTTCTGCATCCTGGCTGATTTGTAGATTGTACGCACAAAAAAACTCTGTATTTTCATATTTTTGCCAATTTCCCATTAATTTCCATGGGGGTCCTTTTTGACCCGAAGGTCCTGAGTGTGACTATTTTTTTACGACCACTTAGACTTTTCAAATCCTGTCCCCAATTCTTTTGGGTGTTCATATACCAAGTACAAATAAAGTCACCAAGTTTCGGACCATTCCGATGAAGCTACGATTTTTAACATTTTTTATTTAATAAAATGTGGGCCCCAGAGGGTTAAAGATGGCAGAAATGAGAAATGCCAACTCATTCTACCCAGTTGTCCATTATTCTGCCCCAAACGATGCTCTGTGTTGGCTCAACCAATGGTGTGAGTTTGGGGTTTGGCTGGCCAATGGCAGAGAGGTACAATGTTTGGTGACACTAGTGAGGCAGAAATTAGATTGGGTGAGAACGCTTTCCTTGAGTAGAATCTTGAAGCCTAAATGTTGTACAATTTCCTAGATCACGGGAAAAATCTGCACAGATGCTGTGAAGGCTCAGAAATGCGTTGTGTTTAAAGAGCTGCAATAAACAATAAAGCGTGTCAAATTTAACATGCAATATTTGACAGATTAGTCTAAAAGAAATGCATCAATATATGAACAGATTTTTAATAGACACACAATACATTTTGCCTACCTTCATTCATTGTCTTGCTGATGATCCCTATGGAAAAACAAAATATATACATATATATTAGTGACAGACCAATATCCAATATAAATGTCATAATATAATGCCAATATTTAAATACCAAAAACTCTTTGACTTGGTAATATATAGTTATATCAACCCAAAACTTAACATCAAGAACATCCAGGTAAACAAAGATGCCTGAACTAGGGGTGGACCATTATTTTGTTATCTTTGTTATTAAAAATAAGAACACATGAATGAAATATACACTGATACATAATAAAGCTACAAAGGTTATTCAGCCAAGATCACTGAGTGATTTTCTCTTTTTCTTTTGTTGTTTGACAGACAGCGGCAGGTTTACTGTATTACTGTACTGTCACTTTAAGAGCTAATGCACGGATCCTATTGACACGCATTCGGTTTCTTTCCTCAACTGATATCGTTCACTTAAAGCATAACCGACTGTGTTTACATGAATACTCGTCAAGACAGCCATTCTGACATAACTGTGTGTGTGTTTTTGACGGTTCAAGTGTGTAACAAGACACGAAACAGAACTGGGGATCACATGCTTTCAGAGAGGCGGCTTATGCGCACGTTTCGGTGTGTGTGTCAGACAGCGCGAGACTGCAAGGAGTTGTTGCGTTTAACCCTCTGGTGCTCTTCGTTTAGGGGTTGCATTGGTTGTCTTCACGGTCATAAGTGACCGGACACCTAAAAATTAAACTTCCTCCCCCCCAGTAAAACCAATGCAATTTATTTTTCTTCAATAATATATTTTTCTTTTTAATTTTGTATTTTGAGATAATTTGATGGTATTTTTTCATATTTATGCAATAATTATGGTCTATTTTTGCCATTTCAAATTATACAATTTTTTTTTAATTTTAGTATTTTTAGTATTGCAGGTTAAAATAGAGACTAGGCCTTCAATATATATTTTTTGAAGGCAGATTAGCGCCCTCTTTTGGAATTATTTAATATAAATCATGCAACCATGGGCGTAATCACTAGAGGTCTCTATGGAGAGGCTTGAGAGATCTCTTTTGAACACATTTAATGTTTTTTTTTATGGATTTGAATATATATTAAAAAAATTCTCAAAGACTATTTATTATAAAGTTTTTGATTTTTTTTTTGTTATAAATATCGATTTTTTTTCTCTGTGAATTTGTGTTTTTGCAGATGTCCCATTCATTTCCTATAGTGTCATTTTTGACCGAAGAGCACAAGTGAGGGTATTTTTTTTACGACCACTTATCATGCTCGAATCATGCCCTCAATTTTTTTGTGTGTTAACATACCTAATGCTAAAAAATATCACATCATTCTGATGAAGCTGTGATTTTTAAAAATTCAAAATGTGGTTCACAAGTTCAGTTTTTCATAGGTGTGTGTGTATAAGTGTGTGTGGATGTGTCAATATCACACTCTTGATGTTTTAGAGTGTCATCTCTTTACTGCTGTGTACTTTTTTTCAGTATTGTGGCCGATTTGTAGATTGTACACGCAAATATTCCGGTAATTTTTGTGTTTTTGCTGATTTCCCATTCATTTCCTATGGTCGGTCATTTATGACCGAAGACGATGAACGCTACTTTTTTTTTTATGACCACTTAGCATGCTCGAATCATGCCCTCAATTTTTTGTGTGTGTTTACATACCTAATGCTAGAAAAGTCACTAAGTTTCATATCATTCTGATGAAGCTGTGATTTTTAAAATTTCAAAACAGAAAATTTTCCGTTCAGAAATGACCGAAGAGCACCAAAGGGTTAATAACTTTTTTTAACGCCAAGCAAGTCACATAAGTAACAGTCGAGTGCCCAGTCTATTCTCTGCTGTATCTGTCAACCTAAAACCAACACTTTTCACAATGTTGAAGTATTAAAATCATTCAGATATTTCGTGCCATTGCGATATTTCGATATATCGTGCAGCCCTAGCGTCCAATATAACGTTTTGCAAATGTGTCACAGCCTCTATGAACTCAGAGTTTACAATGATAACTGCAAGTCATCAAATAAAGCTTGCCATCTTTCAGGCTATTAGCATCTGCCACTGTTGCCATGTCTTCACCGCAGGACCGGTAAAATTTTTATGACAGCATTCGTTTAGTGGCGACTCCATAGGGACTTGGCGGGCAGCTTGTAGATTGGTAAAGCTAATCAAGCAATTTCATCATTTACCGCACATGCACCGAGACATTCACGCCAACAATGAGATAGAAAAATGGAGTCGGACATACTAAGACAGAAAGCAGAGTTTACAATGTGTAATATCTAACAAAATTCACCCTTACATTTACCCAAAGACCTGCATGACGTTCTTTTTTATGTGGAACATAAAAGAAAATGTCTCTTTTTCTCCATATGTCAATCGGGTCCAATGGGATGTTGTTTTGGACTTCCATTACGGACGGAAACTGTTATATCCTCTTTTGTGTTCAACAAAAGAAAGCAAGTCAAACCGGGTTGGAATGCCACGAGAGTAAACAACACAACTTTTTATTTTTAGGCAAACTACAAGCGAACATCTAAAATAAACAAGTGAAAAGCCTCCATTATCCTCAGAGTCTCTAAAGGAGCAAACACAGATGCCACTGATGTCACGGATGAGAACAGGTTGGGGTAGATAACACATTTTATCAGCAAAGCTCCAGAACAGACCACATGCCACGGAGACGCATCTATCGCAACGTCCATCAGAAGGGAAAGGGGGGAGAGAGGGTGAAAGTGAGAGGAGGAGGAGACAGGTGGACTGGACACGGTCTCGGTTTCGGCTGGTCAAACCTGAGCCGCTTGAGCTAATGCTGAATTTATTCCCCCCTCCAGTAGATTAAACTCACAGTCCGTCCCTCAGGACTTCACTCCACTGCGCTTGGTCTAGAGGAAATGGGGTTTTTTATCTCCGTGTTTGAGCATGAGAGACGATGGCACAGGGTGTAGAAACGCTTAAGTAACCATGTTTATCTAATTTGCTCTGGCCCATTTCTGTAAAAAAAATTAAATATTTTCAACCAGCCATCCAAAAGGAAAAAACTTCCCGGTGTGTGTGTGTGTGCAATCCTTGCTTTAGGATTATGCAGAATTATTTCCAGAAAGCAGTCAACCGATTAAAAAAAGGGAAAAAAAGAAGGTAAACAGCATTTTCCAAAGAAACCAAGCACTTCTTATTCAAAACAGTTTCAGTAAAAATAAATTAAGTAATAAAAAAAATGACCTACTATTTTTTTTTAACTTAAATTGTATATAAAAATTATATTTTTTAAATGATTAATAATAAGGCATTCGGTTAAACATGTACAAAAAAATATTTAAATGAATAATAAAAACAGTTATACACACATTTAAGAAGTCATCCATAAATGTTTTGTGATATTTTTAACATAAATTGAAAAAATATTATAAGAAATGTACTTTTTTCAACAAAACCAAAAACCTAAAATTAGTTATAATAAAAAATACAATCAAACATAACCACATGTTTATATATAAGACACATCTAAGATTGCAAATGCATATATATATATATATATTATGTATATTAGGGGTGTAACGGTACAAAATTGCTTTTTATTTATTTTTATTAAACAATGGTTTACTGAAGGAAAAAAAAAAGTATCTGTCCTTAAATGAATTAAATTATAACAAAGTTTATTGAAGATAATGCTGTAAACTATATAGGGAGCCCTTACTTACATATAGCTATTAAAGATTAACAACAGAGCCCAAACTATGAGCCTAAATTCAGCTGCTATTTATGTTTAGATATAATAATCAACACCGTACGCAAACATGTACACTTCACATAAGGCAGTTTTTGCAATAACTTCTAAATCTAATTATAAAATAGTTTTTTCTCCAATTTGTTGTTAAAATATAATCATTTATACACAGTGTGTGTCATTTTCATGACAGGTTTATTTAAACACACATGAAATAATCCAGACATCACTAACAGGTTCAGTAGAATATAATGAATATAACGGCTAATATAATGAATATATAACGGCTAATATAATGAATATATAACGGCTAATATAATGAATATATAACGGCTAATATAATGAATATATAACGGCTAATATAATGAATATATAACGGCTAATATAATGAATATAACGGCTAATATAATGAATATATAATGAATATAACGGCTAATATAATGAATATATAACGGCTAATATAGTGAATATAACGGCTAATATAATGAATATATAACGGCTAATATAATGAATATATAACGGCTAATATAATGAATATAACGGCTAATATAATGAATATATAACGGCTAATATAATGAATATATAACGGCTAATATAATGAATATAACGGCTAATATAATGAATATATAACGGCTAATATAGTGAATATAACGGCTAATATAATGAATATATAACGGCTAATATAGTGAATATAACGGCTAATATAATGAATATATAACGGCTAATATAATGAATATAACGGCTAATATAATGAATATAACGGCTAATATAATGAATATATAACGGCTAATATAATGAATATAACGGCTAATATAATGAATATATAACGGCTAATATAATGAATATATAACGGCTAATATAATGAATATAACGGCTAATATAATGAATATATAACGGCTAATATAATGAATATATAACGGCTAATATAATGAATATATAACGGCTAATATAATGAATATAACGGCTAATATAATGAATATATAACGGCTAATATAATGAATATATAACGGCTAATATAATGAATATATAACGGCTAATATAATGAATATATAACGGCTAATATAATGAATATATAACGGCTAATATAATGAATATATAACGGCTAATATAATGAATATAACGGCTAATATAATGAATATATAACGGCTAATATAATGAATATAACGGCTAATATAATGAATATATAACGGCTAATATAATGAATATATAACGGCTAATATAATGAATATAACGGCTAATATAATGAATATAACGGCTAATATAATGAATATATAACGGCTAATATAATGAATATAACGGCTAATATAATGAATATAACGGCTAATATAATGAATATATAACGGCTAATATAATGAATATAACGGCTAATATAATGAATATAACGGCTAATATAATGAATATAACGGCTAATATAATGAATATATAACGGCTAATATAATGAATATAACGGCTAATATAATGAATATAACGGCTAATATAATGAATATATAACGGCTAATATAATGAATATATAACGGCTAATATAATGAATATATAACGGCTAATATAATGAATATAACGGCTAATATAATGAATATATAACGGCTAATATAATGAATATATAACGGCTAATATAATGAATATAACGGCTAATATAATGAATATATAACGGCTAATATAATGAATATAACGGCTAATATAATGAATATAACGGCTAATATAATGAATATATAACGGCTAATATAATGAATATAACGGCTAATATAATGAATATAACGGCTAATATAATGAATATATAACGGCTAATATAATGAATATAACGGCTAATATAATGAATATATAACGGCTAATATAATGAATATAACGGCTAATATAATGAATATAACGGCTAATATAATGAATATAACGGCTAATATAATGAATATATAACGGCTAATATAATGAATATATAACGGCTAATATAATGAATATAACGGCTAATATAATGAATATAACGGCTAATATAATGAATATATAACGGCTAATATAATGAATATAACGGCTAATATAATGAATATATAACGGCTAATATAATGAATATAACGGCTAATATAATGAATATAACGGCTAATATAATGAATATAACGGCTAATATAATGAATATATAACGGCTAATATAATGAATATATAACGGCTAATATAATGAATATAACGGCTAATATAATGAATATAACGGCTAATATAATGAATATAACGGCTAATATAATGAATATAACGGCTAATATAATGAATATATAACGGCTAATATAATGAATATAACGGCTAATATAATGAATATAACGGCTAATATAATGAATATAACGGCTAATATAATGAATATAACGGCTAATATAATGACTATATAACGGCTAATATAATGAATATAACGGCTAATATAATGAATATAACGGCTAATATAATGAATATAACGGCTAATATAATGAATATAACGGCTAATATAATGAATATAACGGCTAATATAATGAATATAACGGCTAATATAGTGCATATATTCAGTGAAAGAGTTGATTTCTCTAGTGAACTCACAGCTGTGGACACTGAATGACTTCTGAGGTAAATGTGAGGCTACATGACATTGTTTAGCTAGTTTACAAACAGTTATATTGACGTCTTTCCGCCGTTGAAACACTGATTGAGCGATTACCACATATAACGTGACAATTGTAATCAGAGTTAATTTTGACAGCAAATTTTGAGTTAGTTTTAGTCATATTTTAGTCACCTGAATTGTTTTTAGTTTTAGTCTACTAAAACTACAGTAGATTTAGTCTCCTAAAATCTAATGAGTTTAGTTCAATTGTAATACATTAAGCATTTAAGCATTACATAACGACTGTCACTAGAACTGACATTTTGACATCATTTTGTTTTTGACATTAAAAATACACGAAAGAGCTCAATTCACTTTTTTGATTGTTTTTTAAACACATCTATATAGTTTTTATAACTTTGTATTTCTGTTTTAGTCAGTAGGCCATATCAGGTTAAGCTAAAGCTTCAAATAAGTTTGTTTATTTTTATTTATTTTTTATTTCAGTTAACATTTATTTAATTTCAAGTAATGAAGATTTTTAAATGGTTTTAGTGAACTATTATAACCCTGATACTTTATTGAATATGTGTCAAATACTGGTCTTTCCTCCTGACTATGAATTAAATGGGAATTAAATTAAATAAAGTTTATTGTGTAACCAAAAACGAATATATAATGCGTGATTTTTAATTATAAACAAGCTCAAAATACACGGGGACTCTTATTTTGAAATGTTTGCGCCTCTGTTGCAGTTGGAGGAGCTCATTCAAGTTCAGATGAGGGAGATAAAATATGCATTGTTATAACCGTCTAAAACATATTACAATATAAACATCGTAAAGTGAACATTGTCATTATTCATCAGCATTAGTTCATAACAGTTGGCAAATGGCATAAATGTGTGTTATTGATTGATTGAGCCGCTCTGGAGCGCTGGATTGGGGATGCGTGAGCCTTTAGGCCGTGTGTTTTCCAGCGGTTAGATCAGCTCAAACCAAATGTGCGCATCTGTTACACAGGACATCAGTTCTGACTGGATCTCTTCCCTAATCGACCCTCCCTAACATTCTCGTTTTTATTTGTTGACAAAAATAGTTTTTGTCATCCAACACTAGTTTTTATTTAGTTATCGTCTTGTTTTCGTCAGTGAAAAAAGGTTGTTGACGAAAATTATTTGTCAATGAAATTAACACTGGTTGTAATGTATCCTCAACATACCTTCAGATGTTCATTCATGTTTATTCTTAATGCTGCGTTCACACCAAACGCGAATAGAGCGTCAGGAGTGAGTGATTTCAATGTTAAGTCAATGGAAAGGCGTGTTGACGCACGTCTGGAGGTCCCGCGGCGCGATAGACGCGTTTCGCACGGCGAGATGGACGCGATTCCGCCTCATTCGCGCGTCCAGTTCGCATCTGAAGTGAATTCGCATCTGACGCCCGAGTTAAAAAATCTGAACTTTGCCGTCAATTCGCGCCGTGTTTACCAATCAGGAGCCTGCTCGCTGCTGTCACATGGTGAAGTGATGTGATGAGAAACCCTGCATAATTTAAAAATACTGTTATTGTGTCACAAAATGTAGTTTTAAGACTTTTTCAGGTGGGAATGTAGTTGTTTAAAGCTCAAATCTGTGGTTTATTTATAAAGAGTGAGCTCCAGGTGATCAGCGGGCGCTCAGCGCTCATTAACCCCGGCGAGAGCAGCCTTTCCTCGGCCAGCCCTTCTGGCGTCTGCCGCTGGCTCTGATGTCCTGTAGTGGTTCGTCTTGTGTGGATCTAACGGCCGATCTTTGCTCTCATGAATCATCATTTGTTGTCTGCCAAATCGTTTTGACTGAAGCCAAAGAGAAGTTTCATAGCTTTATTTTTTTAGGATATTTAAATACACATGCAGTGAAGATAATGTAGGAGTTGCCTGGACCACATTTGTGTGGCTATTAATGTTTAATATATATTTTTTATGAAAATGAAAAGAGGCAGAGTGGTGTTTTATGACATATTTCTCCTGGACGCCTTGAACGCGCGTCTATTTCGCTTCAAACGCTCGATTTATACGCGCGTCCAATTCACTGTAGACGGGCAAATGGTTTCAAAATGTTCAAGCGTCAAATTTTTGGCGATTTTGACGCTCTATTTGCGTTTGGTGTGAACGCAGCATAAGATGATCGATCGCGTTCACAGATGTACTTAATATGTTCGTGTGGGAACTCGGATTGAAGTGTGTTTTGCGCTTAAAACAAGTCGACTGCTAACTGTTAAAGATTGCAGAAAGCCCTGTACCGAAACGGTTCGGTACGAATACGTGTACCATTACACCCCTAATATATATACAGTATTTATTTATTTATTTTAAATCCGGAATCTGAGGGTGCAAACAAATCTAAATATTGAGAAAATCCCCTTTAAAGTTGTCCAAATAAAGTCCTTAGCAATGATATATAGCCTTAATATATATATTTTTTTTTTTTTTGCTGCTACCTTTTTTTAATAATAAATGTAAACGGGTCAATTAATTTAGCAAAAATCATCATTACACTTTCAACACTTATCATTCAATTTGCCTTTCAAAACCGGAAAACTTAAACGTCCCATAATCTATACACAGGCTTCTGAGGGTCATAAATAATACAAGAATAAACATTTCCAAATTCATTCCCCCTCAAAACGACTAAAATAATCATTATCAGAATCATTAAGGAACTGGAGTTATTCAAATGAATCAAAATCCCTGCGTAATATCACATCAGATGCTCAATTAATGGCTTAACCACCAAAGAAGTCACTGCCACTGTAAAGGGGATTATGGGAACAAACGCAAGATCATATCAAAACGGATATATCGTTTTTATACTGAAACAATTGCGTATGAATTAATATCTCAGGGAGGACGTCCGTCCATCAAAGCATCACATATCTGGAGTTAAAAGGTTATCTTTCATCGTAATTCTAACAGTTTGGACTCGTGAGGCTGGACTGTAGCCATGGTGAGAGATTAGCAGCGTGAAGTGGCCGTTCTAATGAGACGGATTAAACTTCACACATGAGGAGGCGTCTGAATTGAACCTGCTATCTGCCGCCTTCAGCACCGACACGACAGACTCAAAGAGAGAGAGAGAGAGAGAGAGAGAGAGAGAGAGAGAGAGAGAGAGACAATACATGAGCGTTTACCAACCTCGTCGGCTGACAGCTACAACACACCAGGCAGAGCTAGCTTGTAAAGTACAGCAAACTCAATATTGTACTAAAACACCTTTTGTCCAATGGCTTTTCCATTATTACCATACTGGGTTTTTAAAAAGTCATTTTATGTTCACCAAAATTGACAATAATAATAATAAAAACAGCAGATTAAATGTTTAAGAGCCAATCATTTACACTTTATTTTAAGTAGTCAGTGTTACAGTGTAATTATATATTTACGCACTGAGTAATAATAATGAACTACATGTACTTACTATTAGTAGTTGCATGCAATTATGCATAATTTATAGTTATTAGTACAGTACATGTGTAACAGACACTGTAAAATAACTGTTACCCAACTTTTTTATAAAATAATACCTTTAAATTGGATAAAAAGTGTTATATTAAATGTATATTAAATTGTATTAATATAAATATTAAAAAGTATTGAAAATAATAAACATTAAAAAAAATCAAGTATACTCAACTCAAAATAAACATTATAATATTGTATTATTTTTTCCAGCCATGCAAATCCATATTTTAACATTTCAAAAATATTTTAAAAACATATTTTTCCATGACCGTACTATATATCGGCATCGGTAGCACATCACAAATAAAAGCGGCGCAAACAATACTAACGTGCACAAAAACTAAAATCTACATCACGAAATAAATACTCATTTAAAGGACTTTGTGTCTCAATGAAATCAATCAAAGCTAAATACAAAACAAGTGTCAAATTGACACATTGGATCCAGAGCGATTTATCCTTCATGAGATAGAAAAACCAACACTTTACCTTTGCGTTCGGATCGTTTTTTGCGTCTTCGCTTGAACCTCCTGCGAACGAGGCAGTAATACGAGCCCATGCTTTGAGAGCAGCTCTGACACTGAGCCATGGTGTGTGTCTGTGTCGATCTGTGTGTGTGTGTGTGTGTGTGTGGAGCGAGGGGTGAGACGGAGGAGGAGAGCAGGAGTGATGCTCTGAGGAGAGGGAGGGCTGATGGGACTGTTATAGGGCTGATGCTGGGATGGACCCGCTGTGAACTCTACTAGTCACTCCTTCATGTCACTTACAGAACATTATTATTATTATTATTAATAATAATCACCATTTTCACCAAATTCCTCTTTTTCCTCCCTATTCTAGTTTATGGGTAATGTCCAAAACTTAGTATTTCAGGCACTTTTTGTGTTTTTTTCGCCTCTTGATGACGGATCGCTTCCTGTATTCCTCAGTTGTAAGATAAAAGCGTCTAATGAATAAATGTAAAATAAGATTAAATATAAAATTAATCTTACAGAACACCATTTACCTTCAACAGAAGCACCGGTTATTTGCCGATTTTTATTATTAATACTCAGCCTTTTTATTAAATTAAAATATGAAAGAATTATATTTAAATTGCATTTTGTTAAAAAAAAATTTTTTTTTACATAAGAAATAATCATAAATAATTTAAAAATCACCGGTATTTACATTTAATTTGAATTCATATTATTTATTATAATAATACAATATAATACTTGTATTTATCAAATTTATAAAATACTTTTTTTCGAGCATTTTTAATTCAAATTAAATGTCAATTAAATACACTTTTTACATAATAATAATATAAAATAGTGTAATTTTAAAGGTGCAGTGTGTAATATTTCTGAGGGTCTATAGACAGAAATGCAATATAATATACATAACTATGTTTTCAGTGATGTATAAAGACCTAATTAACCGTTTTTATTACCTTAAGGCCTGTGCACACCGGGACGATTATCGCGCAACGTCTTTGTTGTGCATCCGTCTATCGCGTCTTTGTGTTCACACCCAAGCGATTTCCACTGGCGATGCGTCGAGTGAACGTGTAAATTCAGTAGATGGCGCTCCCGCTACACAAGGTGGTGCTTTACGCTTCTGACACTCGCTTGTCACACAGAAGAAGAAGAGAGACGGTATTTACGTGCTCGCTAAGACCATTCACACACTTTTGATAACTGGCTAGCAGCATTAGCAGCTCTTCTTCTTCTTTGTCTACTTACTTCCTCTTTGTCGTATCAATGTGTGCTCGGCAAGACCGTTTTGAGCTTGAGCGCCACCCAGTGGTGTTTTACTGTAACTTCAGCATCTCATTGGTCGGACAGTTTTTATTTATTACGTTTTTACGCCTGGCGTTTTGCGCGTCGTGTGCACACACACATTGGCGCCCTTTGTTTAGTCACGAGGCGTTAAACGTCGACGATAAACGTGTGCGAAAATCGTCCCGGTGTGAACAGGTCCCCTCACAGTGAAGTCGCCATTTTGTGCCGTCATGTTTCTACGGTAGCCCTAAACGGACAAACTTCTCTACAGAGCGCTAGCTACTCTCTGCTGTCTCAGACGATGACATCTTTGTCCTGTGTCAGCCACCGTAGTTTCTCCACGTGCTTCGAAAGGGAGGGGTGGGCGATTGCAATTCACAACCTCACCACTAGATGCCGCTAAAAGTTACACACTAAATACATGAAAAAGTTATTTTATTTGATCAACATTATAATTAATGAAAAAATAGGTAACACTTTACAATAAGATTTATTTATGAACATTAATTCTACAGCATTTATTCTTATCTATAGTTCTCATTTATAGTTAACATTAGTTAATGCACTGTGAACTAACATGAACAACAGCTGGATTTATTAACTAACATTAACAAAGATTAATAAATACTGTAAGAAATGTGTTGCTCATGTTAGTTAATACATTAATGTTAACCAATAAAACCTTGTTGTAAAGTTTTTAATTCAATTAAAATAAAAATTACCATATCTTCAATCTTCTATCTTCAATAAATATTTAACATTTAATCAAGCTGGGATGATTATTTAAAAAAAAAATTTAAATACATTTAAATGAAATACACTTTTGACATAAATAATAATAATAATGTATTTACATTTAATATTAATTTAATGAAAAATGCTATTGTATTTATCAATTGTATTATAAAAAATAGTATTGGGTATGAAAAATTAATAGTATGGGGGGGTTAAAAGGTCATTAATTTGGATTTGTGTGTTAAATAATAACCTGAAGAACACAGAAAAGCGTTCTTGCAATAACAGTCAGGTAATTCAGTCTCTGGCGTGTATACGTAAACAAAGAGCAGTACGAACTCGACCCACAGACACATTTGAAGGCTTAAAGAGTGTAAAAGGTGAACGATTAGCAACAATCTGCCTCCCTCTGGTGGACATTCACTAACACCACCACCGTTATAACTGATGTTCAGCCACAAACATGTTTACTTCACTCAGCTCACCAACAAATTAAAGTAAAGAGGCCAGATTACTAGATTTTAAATATGAAACTGTATAAACACACCTGTACGTTCACCTCCGTTTCTCTTCAAGCCTTGCGGTGTTTTGCAACCTGTAACAAAAGCATTTTAGATATCAGCATTTTCATATGCATTCAGATCAATCCGCCATTAGAAATGAAAACTGTAAATGACAGATCCTATGAAGGACCAAAATGCAATTAATAAAATTAAAAGTAAAAAAATACAAAGTAAAATACCATGATGCAGGCAAATGCAAAATATGGAAATACACTACAATAAAACACCACGTTTGTATTTTTATTCCCATATTGTGCATTCATTCATTTATTAACAATCCTATTTATAATTAATACAAAATATGGAAATAAATCAAAGGACCAAATTTAAAGGGATGGTTCACCCACTGGTCATCATTCACTCACTCTTATGTTGATCCAAACCTGTATGAGTTTCTTCTGCTGAAAAATAAAAGAAGCGATTTTGAAGAATGTTGTTAACTAGCCAGTTGACGCTAGCCATAGTATTTACCCTACTATGGAAGTCAATGGCTAGCGTCAACTGGCTAGTTAACAACATTCTTCAAAATCGCTTCTTTTATTTTTCAGCAGAAGAAACTCATACAGGTTTGGAACAACATAAGAGTGAGTGAATGCTGACTGAATGAACCGTCTCTGATGTGAATGTGTTGAGATCTTATCCGCACTAGCTCAACACTGCCAGAAGATGGCGCTGTAACCTCAGTGTAAACACAGGGTGAACTGACACATTTAGAGAGCTGTGATGCAGACTTTTTAAGAAGTAAACAGAGACACCCAAAGCTAATATCATCACAAACATTGTGTCGCTCTTTGCGTTCTGTATCAAAAATACTGATGGACATAATCTGCTAATGTGTCAAAGCCAAAGCCACGAGCTCTTTCCTTTTGCCGCGTCCAAACGGAAACCTCCCGCGGTTTCTCTTGAATCCAACACGGAAGTGATTTAAAGGGATAGTTCACCCAAAAATGAAAATGAGCCCATGATTTACTCGCCCTCAAGCCATCCGAGGTGTGTATGACATTCTTCTTTCAGACGAATACAATCTGAGTTATATTAAAAATGTCCTGACTCTTCTAAGCTTTATAATGACAGTGGATTGTTGTCGTTTTTAAGTCCATAAAAGTGCATCTGTCCATCATAAAAGTGCATCTGTCCATCATAAAAGTGCAGCTATCCATCATAAAAGTGCATCTGTCCATCATAAAAGTGCATCTGTCCATCATAAAAGTGCAGCTATCCATCATAAAAGTGCATCTGTCCATCATAAAAGTGCATCTGTCCATCATAAAAGTGCATCTGTCCATCATAAAAGTGCATCTGTCCATCATAAAAGTGCATCTATACATCATAAAAGTGCATCTATCCATCATAAAAGTGCATCTATCCATTATAAAAGTGCATCTATCCATCATAAAAGTGCATCTGTCCATCATAAAAGTGCATCTATCCATCATAAAAGTGCATCTATCCATTATAAAAGTGCATCTATCCATTATAAAAGTGCATCTATCCATCATAAAAGTGCATCTGTCCATTATAAAAGTGCATCTATCCATCATAAAAGTGCATCTGTCCATCATAAAAGTGCAGCTATCCATCATAAAAGTGCATCTATCCATTATAAAAGTGCATCTATCCATCATAAAAGTGCATCTGTCCATTATAAAAGTGCATCTATCCATCATAAAAGTGCATCTATCCGTCATAAAAGTGCATCTATCCATTATAAAAGTGCATCTATCCATCATAAAAGTGCATCTGTCCATCATAAAAGTGCATCTGTCCATCATAAAAGTGCATCTATCCATTATAAAAGTGCATCTATCCATCATAAAAGTGCATCTGTCCATCATAAAAGTGCATCTATCCATCATAAAAGTGCATCTGTCCATCATAAAAGTGCATCTATACATCATAAAAGTGCATCTATCCGTCATAAAAGTGCATCTATACATCATAAAAGTGCATCTATCCGTCATAAAAGTGCATCTATCCATTATAAAAGTGCATCTGTCCATCATAAAAGTGCATCTGTCCGTCATAAAAGTGCATCTGTCCATCATAAAAGTGCATCTGTACATCTATCCATCATAAAAGTTAATCTGTCCATAAAAGTGCATCTATCCATCATAAAAGTGCATCTGTCCATCATAAAAGTGCATCTATCCATTATAAAAGTGCATCTATCCATCATAAAAGTGCATCTGTCCATCATAAAAGTGCATCTATCCATCATAAAAGTGCATCTATCCATCATAAAAGTGCATCTGTCCATCATAAAAGTGCATCTATCCATCATAAAAGTGCATCTATCCATCATAAAGTGCATCTATCCATTATAAAAGTGCATCTGTCCATCATAAAAGTGCATCTATCCATCATAAAAGTGCATCTGTCCATCATAAAAGTGCATCCGTCCATCATAAAAGTGCATCTATCCATCATAAAAGTGCATCTGTACATCTATCCATCATAAAAGTGCATCTATCCATCATAAAAGTGCATCTATCCATCATAAAGTGCATCTATCCATTATAAAAGTGCATCTGTCCATCATAAAAGTGCATCTATCCATCATAAAAGTGCATCTGTCCATCATAAAAGTGCATCCGTCCATCATAAAAGTGCATCTATCCATCATAAAAGTGCATCTATCCATCATAAAAGTGCATCTGTACATCTATCCATCATAAAAGTTCATCTGTTCATCATAAAAGTGCATCCGTCCATCATAAAAGTGCATCTATCCATCATAAAAGTGCATCTATCCATCATAAAAGTGCATCTGTACATCTATCCATCATAAAAGTGCATCTATCCATCATAAAAGTGCATCTATCCATCATAAAAGTGCATCTATCCATCATGTAACTGCTCCACACGGCTCTGGGGGGTTAATAAAGGCCTTCTGAAGGGAAGTGGCGTGTTTGTGTAAGAAAAAGATTTTTGACCCATACAGTGTATAGTTGGTTATTGCCACAAATATATATATAAATAATAAACTTAATAAACAGCATTTAATGCTGATTTACTTTCAAAAATGCATCGATTTAATGGTCATGTTCTTTTAAATATGCTGTATCAGTATCAAATGTGTAGGTGAAGAATCATAGGCCTAGATCAGGGGAGAAGTAAACTTCGAAAGACCTTGAGTTATGATTGGCTGTCATAATCATGAACTCGTGTTTTGACACTGCAGATTCGCTTTGTAAAGGAGTCGGGGTGACCTTGCGTAAGGCCTAAAATAAGAGAGAGCCAGTTTCACATGCAACATCATGTTTATGTGCATTATGTGTTGTGCTTCAGCGTCCTGAAAGGGAACAGGAACCGTCTCTTTCATTCCCACTACAGGATATGCACATGGACCAGACGTTAAACGAAAGCTGAACGATACTGACGTAGAAAAAAACAAAACAAGACAAGTTACTAAAACTAAAATTAGCAAAACAAATAAAAAAATATTGAAAAGATCTGATTGACCAACACAGGAAGTGCTACCAAACATCTTTGTTATATCCTTAAAGAAAGAGTTTGTCAAAACTCACACACAGTAAAACACCACCTGCTGTGATAAGAGCCCACATGTGCACCAACACACAAAACACATGAGCTAGAACAAGTCCTGACAGGACATTTTCCTAAACTATACATCCAGGATGTTACCAATGTTTGCCTTATTGTACTGAATTACATTATATTTCGAAACATAGAGAATAACTTTTATAATTAGATTTAGAAGTTATTGCAAAGACTGAATTTACCTGATATCTAACCCAGTGAATGGGTCGTTTTAACCCAGCGGTTGGGTTAAATGCTTTTCTTAAAACAACCCAATTGCTGAGTTAGTCCATTTTCAACCCAACTCGGGTTGTTTTTAACCAGGCATTTTTTAGAGTGTAACCTAAAATCATATGAAAGCTGGATGAATAAACTCTCCATTGATTTATGGTTTGTTTGGATAGGACAATATTTGAAAATCTGGAATCTGAGGGTGCAAAAAAATCTAAATATTGAGAAAATCGCCTTTAAAGTTGTCCAAATGAAGTCCTTACCAATGCATATTACTACTAATAATACATTTTATATTTACAGCAGGAAATGTACAATTCTCAATATCAATCTTAATTTCCTAATGATTTTTGGCATAAAAGAAAACTCGATCAGTGTTTTGTTGGCTATTGCCACAAATATACCTGTGTGACATATGACTGGTTTTGTGCTCGGGTCACATATACAAAATGATTTGATGAATAAAAATACTTTTGATTCTTGAACTGCACATACACAAGGCTGGATATCTGTGAAATTTCTCAGACATTACCATTTCACTGGGAAAAATAGTGACTGAATATTACAAACATTAAATTAAACCACCACGACACAATGAAATCTCTCTCACTCACACACACACACACACACACACACACACACACACACACACACACACACACACACACACACACACACACACACACACACACACACACACACACACACACACACACACACACACACACACACACACACAGTTGAAATATGAGTATCACAGCAGACCCTTAGTATGTATTCCTAACATAACTGTCCCTTCGTTAACTCATTTAACATTTAAGACTAGACCTTCAGTCCCGTATGAATCTCAATTTGTATACATTTCGCATTTAAATGCTTCCCCTGCAGACGCCTAGAGAATTGGCTCTGTGTGGCAAATAACTCCCAATTCTTTGCGAATATACCAAGTTGTTTACAACAATAAAAACAAAACACTAAAATGAGTTGTTGCAAGCCCTCAGGAGGAAGCGAACACCATTTATGAACATGCAAATCATTTTTTTAACAACTCCCCGTCTAATCTCCTCCGGTTGTGTGCGGCCGCCTTTTGCTTAACAATTAACATTCATGATTAAAGCTAAAAATACACACAGCGGTATCCAGCAGTTCAACCGTGGTCGCAATTTAACTGTGCAACATTTTAACTGCCCCATTTATGAGACAAATACAAGCTGCTAAAAACAATCTATGATTAGGCTTGTTTAACAACAAGAGGCACGTCTAATAAAATCACAGTGACTGTGAAACATATGATTGGAAAATTAATAGCAGTTCGGTGTATGATCTGTTAAAGTAATATGGATATAATTCATAAAGTAGCTTTCCTTGCTTCAGTCTCTAATGCTGCGTTCACACCAAACGCGAATAAATCGTGTCTAGTTTGACGCTTGAACATTTTGAAACCATTCGCACGTCTACAGTGAATTGGACGTGTGTATAAAATCGAGCGTTTGAAGCGAAATAGTTCAAGGCGCTCCAGGAGAAATATATCATAAAACACCACTCTGCCTCTTCATTTTCATTAAAAATATATATTAAACATTAATAGCCACACAAATGTGGTCCAGGCAACGCCTACATTATCTTCACTGCATGTGTATTTAAATATCCTTAAAAAATAAAGTTATGAAACTTCTCTTTGGCTTCAGTCAAAATGATTTGGCAGACAACAAATGATGATTCATGAGAGCAAAGATCGGCCGTTAGATCCACACACGACGAACCACTACAGGACATCAGAGCCAGCGGCAGACGCCAGAAGGACTGGCCGAGGAAAGGCTGCTCTCGCCGGGGTTAATGAGCGCTGAGCGCCCGCTGATCGCCTGGAGCTCACTCTTTATAAATAAACCACAGATTTGAGCTTTAAACAACTACATTCTCACCTGAAAAAGTCTTAAAACTACATTGTGACACAATAGTAGTATTTTTAATTATGCAGGGTTTCTCATCACATCACTTTACCACGTGACAGCAGCGAGCAGGCTCCTGATTGGTTAACACGGCGCAAATTGACGGCAAAGTTCAAAATTTTAAACTCGGGCGTCAGACGCGAATTCGCTTCAAACACATGAATGCACAAAAAGCACCACTGCGCCTTTCCATTGACATTGAAATCACTCGCTCCTGACGCTCTATTCGCGTTTGGTGTGAACGCAGCATAAGACCAAAACATCTTAAGGTGCGTTCACACCGGACGCGATTCACGCGAGTGATTTACATGTTAAGTCAATGCAGAGACGCGAAATGGCATTCTGCGGCGCGATTCGCGCGATTGAGGCGAATTGAGCGTTTTGAACGCGCGATTCGCGTGATTGAGGCGAATTGAGCGTTTTGAACGCGCGTTTCACGCGAATCGCTCAAGTTGAAAAATCTGAACTCTGGCGGATATTTCGCGCCGCGTTAACCAATCACGAGCTTGCTCTAGTAGTGACGCATTTACAAGCGGAGGCAGAAATCCCAACAACAATGGAGGACAAGATAATCGTGGCCGTATGTGGATACCCGGAGCTGTATGATACATCATCCTATCACTACAGGAACAGGAATAAAAAGGAATAAAGGAATAAAAAGGATCTTGCTTGGAAGAAAGTGAGTTATTGTGAGCCATTTCACAACGAGACAGGAGCAGAAAAAAAGAGCCAGAGTCAGCGGCAAATGTGAGAAGGACTAGCCGAGGAACGGCGGGTCTCGCCGGGTAAACGAGCGCGGAATGTCACTGATCGCCTGGATCTCACAACTCCGAAAACGCCAGATAAAATGCTCAAATAGGCACTCTTTTTTATAAATTAACCACAGATTTGAGCTTTAAACAACTATATTATCGCCTGAAAAAGTCTTTAAACTACGTTTTGTCACATTAATAGTAGTATTTTTTACAAAAAAGACGTAAAGTGACCGAGACCAGCTGGCTCATATAGGCTCATATAGGGCAGAAGCCCCTCCCATGACGCGAATTCGCGTCTGTTGTGTAGTTGTCACACGCGAATTTCACGCGCGAATGAAGCGAGTAAACTCAAAATGTTCAAGCGTCCACCTTCGCGCGATTAGCGCTAATTATTCGCGCGAATCGCGTCCGGTGTGAACGCCACATTATGATACTCCAAAGAACTGAACATTTTAGTTTCTGTGAATAACACTGCTTAAATTCATCCGATCAGAGTCAGGTGACCCCAATTAAACAGGGCCCAATTATTTAACTAGTCATACAGGCAAACCTCATAGTTGCTTTAAAAAAAACAAGCTTGAAAATGAATGCCAAAGATGGTTTGACCTGCTCTGAGGATATCAAATTAAACTGTTCCTGTTGAATAAGTTCCCAGAGTCCCCACTCCTCTAATGGGCTCTGCGAGGGTACGAACTAATGTTACGCTGTGTCAGCCGCAAGCGAGTCTTATTCATCAGAGCACAATTTGCAGAGAAGTGCACAATATATCAATATCAAGGGGAAACCGATATTAAAGGTGTTTTTCAAAAACACCTTCTGTTGAAACTCTCTTCACATCCTGATACTAATCAATCACAGAAGAGGTCTAAAAATTACATTTGCAGAATCTGTGAGAACGGGAATCATTTGAACTTAATAAGAGAGATCATGCATATGTTCTGCTGTCCTGAATAAGATATTTTACATAATAAATGTTTACATAAAGTCCACAAGACAAAAAACAGCTGAATTTATTCAAATAACCCCGTTCAAAAGTTTATGAACCACTGATTCTCAATACCGTGTGTTGTTCCCTGATGATCCACGGCTGTGTGTGTGTGTGTGTGTGTGTGTGTGTGTCGTCACCTGATGATCCACGGCTGTGTGTGTGTGTGTGTGTGTGTGTGTCGTCACCTGATGATCCACGGCTGTGTGTGTGTGTGTGTGTGTGTGTCGTCACCTGATGATCCACGGCTGTGTGTGTGTGTGTGTGTGTGTGTGTGTGTGTGTCGTCACCTGATGATCCACGGCTGTGTGTGTGTGTGTGTGTGTGTGTCGTCACCTGATGATCCACGGCTGTGTGTGTGTGTGTGTGTGTGTGTGTGTGTGTGTGTTGTTCCCTGATGATCCACGGCTGTGTGTGTGTGTGTGTGTGTGTGTGTGTGTCGTTCCCTGGATGATCCACGGCTGTGTGTGTGTGTGTGTGTGTGTGTGTGTCGTTCTCTGATGATCCATGGCTGTGTGTGTGTGTGTGTGTGTGTGTCGTCACCTGATGATCCACGGCTGTGTGTGTGTGTGTCGTCACCTGATGATCCACGGCTGTGTGTGTGTGTGTGTGTGTGTGTGTTGTTCCCTGATGATCCACGGCTGTGTGTGTGTGTGTGTGTGTGTGTCGTTCCCTGGATGATCCACGGCTGTGTGTGTGTGTGTGTGTGTGTGTGTGTCGTTCTCTGATGATCCATGGCTGTGTGTGTGTGTGTGTGTGTGTCGTCACCTGATGATCCACGGCTGTGTGTGTGTGTGTGTGTGTGTGTCGTCACCTGATGATCCACGGCTGTGTGTGTGTGTGTGTCGTCACCTGATAATCCACGGCTGTGTGTGTGTGTGTTGTTCCCTGGATGATCCACGGCTGTGTGTGTGTGTGTGTGTGTGTGTGTGTGTGTGTTGTTCCCTGGATGATCCACGGCTGTGTGTGTGTGTGTGTGTGTGTGGTCACCTGATGATCCACGGCTGTGTGTGTGTGTTGTTCCCTGGATGATCCACGGCTGTGTGTGTGTGTGTGTGTGTGTGTGTGTGTGTGTGTGTGGTCACCTGATGATCCACGGCTGTGTGTGTGTGTTGTTCCCTGGATGATCCACGGCTGTGTGTGTGTGTGTGTGTGTGTGTGTGTGTGGTGTGTGTGTGTGTGTGTGTGTGTTTTGTGATGGTTTTTCTTGAGTCCCTTGTTTGTCTTGAGCAGTTAAACTGTCCAATGTTCTTCAGAAAAATCCTCCAGCTCAGGGGCGATTCTAGGATTTTAATTTTAGGGGGGGGGGGGGGGGGGGGGGGGTATGAAAAAAAATGGTAACACTTTAGTTTAGGGTCCAATTCTCACTATTAACTAGTAGCTTATTAGTCTGCATATTAGGATATTGGCTGTTTATTACCATTTTACTTATAAAGCAAATATTAATGCCTTATTCTGCATGACCATATTGTACATCCCTTAAAGGAGCATGCCGACATTTTGGGACTTTGGCTTATTCACCGTATCCCCCAGAGTTAGATAAGTCCACACACACCATTCTCATCTCCGTGCCATAACTCTGTCTGACGCACCCCCCGCTAGCCTAGCTTAGCACAAAGACTGGAGGTAAATGGCTCCAGCTAGCCTACCGCTCAATAAGTGACAAAATTACGCCAGCATTTTCCTATTTACATGTTGTGATGTGTATAGTTACATCGTGTACAAATAACAAGGTTACATGAGACACAGCCATCTTATAAACGTATACACACTGGGGACTATATTCTCAGTCCCAAAAAGTCGGAGTGTTCCTTTAATCATACAATGTAGGCAGGTTTATAATCAGAGATCCCAAATATGAGGTAGTTAGGGGGGACATTTTTGATTTCCATGATCTACATATGTGCATTTTAAGATATACTGAACACCAAAAAAATAGATAACAACAGCTTGAAAACCATGTCAGTGGGCAGATATGACTGATAAAGTTTTTCCATTTTCGTCAGTGAAGACGGTAAACATATGTTTAACTGATATTTATGTTTTATGAATCATTTTTATAGACATGTTAATTAACTGAAGGCTAACAGGAAAGCTAGGTAACTAAATGTATTAAATGAATTCACAATATGCACACATTCATTACTAATCTTATGCCCAATACAAGCTGAAAAAAGCTGAGCTTTATTATTTACTGAGAGCTACACATGGAATTATTAATTTACAATATGCACACATTGATTACTATTAATCTTATGCCTAATCTGAAGAAAACGGCTTTGTTAATATTTCTTGTTTGTTAATTATATTATAAATGACATCACATAGGCCTATTTCAAATCAAAATGGCGAAATTAGATAAAAGTTTATTAATTTGCCTGAACATTTCTGACTTACAGAAGCAGCTGTCAAATATGAATGTTTAGTTTAGCTTCATATCTCGCACTTGATGTCGAGTCGCGCTGCTAAGATTCGCTCTCAGCCTCAGCAGCTTCTGTGAACATAAAGCCCGCCTAACGTTACTCTGATTTGATTGGTTTTCTCAAATATGTTGACATTGACGAGCGGTGATAGACCAATGAGAGCTCAGATCAACACACACCTCTGCTTCTGACGCGCGCTCTGCTCGCCGCTGCGGATTGAAGAACACGCGGATGAAAAGACGCTTTTTTAACTATTTATTTGTATGATACAGCTGCAAATAAGTATTTGAACACCTGTCTATCAGCTAGAATTCTGACCCTCAAAGACCTGTTAGTCTGCCTTTAAAATGTCCACCTCCACTCCATTTATTATCCTAAATTAGATGCACCTGTTTGAGGTCGTTAGCTGCATAAAGACACCTGTCCACCCCATACAATCAGTAAGAATCCAACTACTAACATGGCCAAGACCAAAGAGCTGTCCAAAGACACTAGAGACAAAATTGTACACCTCCACAAGGCTGGAAAGGGCTACGGGGAAATTGCCAAGCAGCTTGGTGAAAAAAGGTCCACTGTTGGAGCAATCATTAGAAAATGGAAGAAGCTAAACATGACTGTCAATCTCCCTCGGACTGGGGCTCCATGCAAGATCTCACCTCGTGGGGTCTCAATGATCCTAAGAAAGGTGAGAAATCAGCCCAGAACTACACGGGAGGAGCTGGTCAATGACCTGAAAAGAGCTGGGACCACCGTTTCCAAGGTTACTGTTGGTAATACACTAAGAAGTCATGGTTTGAAATCATGCATGGCACGGAAGGTTCCCCTGCTTAAACCAGCACATGTCAAGGCCCGTCTTAAGTTTTTCTGCACATGAGACAGGGCGACTGCACTGTATTAAGGAGAGGATGACCGGGGCCATGTATTGCGAGATTTTGGGGAACAACCTCCTTCCCTCAGTTAGAGCATTGAAGATGGGTCGAGGCTGGGTCTTCCAACATGACAATGACCCGAAGCACACAGCCAGGATAACCAAGGAGTGGCTCTGTAAGAAGCATATCAAGGTTCTGGCGTGGCCTAGCCAGTCTCCAGACCTAAACCCAATAGAGAATCTTTGGAGGAGCTCAAACTCCGTGTTTCTCAGCGACAGGCCAGAAACCTGACTGATCTAGAGAAGATCTGTGTGGAGGAGTGGGCCAAAATCCCTCCTGCAGTGCAAACCTGCTGAAAAACTACAGGAAACGTTTGACCTCTGTAATTGCAAACAAAGGCTACTGTACCAAATATTAACATTGATTTTCTCAGGTGTTCAAATACTTATTTGCAGCTGTATCATACAAATAAATAGTTAAAAAATCATATATTGTGATTTCTGGATTTTTTTTTTAGATTATGTCTCTCACAGTGGACATGCACCTACGATGACAATTTCAGACCCCTCCATGATTTCTAAGTGGGAGAACTTGCAAAATAGCAGGGTGTTCAAATACTTATTTTCCTCACTGTATATATATATATATATATTATGCTGAATGAGGCAAAAAAAATTGCTTTGTACGTTGACAAAATTTTGGTTGGCCCCACCAAATCTCACTCCAAGATTTTTCGAAAAGTTGGCAGCTCTGGTCATGTCATGGTTATGAAGGTGTCATGTCCGTCTTATGCACACCCCTTCAAGTAAAGTGTTACCAAATGATCTTTAAACTGTCGCTGTACTATGTCTGTTGTCTCTTTCAGGTCAAGCACTTCCAGTTGAAGGCGGTTTACGCTAATAGCATCCCTTACAGCAACAGAGAGACTTCATTCAGACACAATGAACAGAAGTTGTGCAGCCCGACTGAGTTCACAGAACTAGACCCAGAAAGACGCATTTCCAATTTTCTGTCCTTCTTAAAGTCCCACATTGTAAATCAATCTAGACAGTCAAATCTTCTGTAATCCGTCTTTACTCAGCCCTGCTCCAAAACCTCATTCATTTGCAGGCAATAACACCGCACAGATGGGACCGCCTGACAGAAGATCATTAAAGCCATGGATTAAATCTTTTCCCCTCTTGTAATGCGCTCAATAAAGATCAATACTTCAATGGAAACGGCTTTTATGCTTGAACAATGAAACCACGACTAATATTTGATGTAATTAAACTCACAGATTAGAGTAAACGATTAAAAGGGTTATTTGTACAACTTGTAGCTGCACCGCAATAATAACCAAGGAAAGCTATCCATTAGCGTTAGCATTAGCATTCTCAATCTCAGCGACCCCTAACAAAAATCAACCATGTTTTAAGTATGATGTTTGTAGTAAAACTATAGTAACTACAAAATGAACCATGGTTTAAGTATGATGTAGAACTACAGTAACTACATAATTATGATGTTTGTAGTAGAACTATAGTAACTACAAAATTATGATGTTTGTAGTAAAACTATAGTAACTACAAAATTAGTCATGGTTTAAGTATGATATTTTTTAGTAGAAGTATAGTAACTACAAAATTATGATGTTTGTAGTAGAACCATAGTAACTACAAAGTAACTACAAAATTATGTTTTTAGTAGAACTATAGTAACTAAAAAATTATGATGTTTGTAGTAGAACTATAGTAACTACATAATTATGATGTTTGTAGTAGAACTATAGTAACTAAAAAAGTATGATGTTTGTAGTAGAACTATAGTAACTAAAAAATTATGATGTTTGTAGTAGAACTATAGTAACTACAAAATTATGATATTTTTTAGTAGAAGTATAGTAACTACAAAATTATGATGTTTGTAGTAGAACTATACTAACTACAAAATTAACCATGGTTTAAGTATGATATTTTTTAGTAGAAGTATAGTAACTACAAAATTATGATGTTTGTAGTAGAACTATAGTAACTACAAAATTATGATATTTTTAGTAGAACTATAGTAACTAAAAAATTATGATGTTTGTAGTAGAACTATAGTAACTACAAAATTATGATATTTTTTAGTAGAAGTATAGTAACTACAAAATTATGATGTTTGTAGTAGAACTATAGTAACTACAAAATTATGATGCTTGTAGTAAAACTATAGTAACTACAAAGTAACTACAAAATTATGTTTTTAGTAGAACTATAGTAACTACAAAATTATGATGTTTGTAGTAGAACTATAGTAACTACAAAATTATGATATTTTTTAGTAGAACTATAGTAACTACAAAATTATGATGTTTGTAGTAGAACTATAGTAACTACAAAATTATGATGTTTGTAGTAGAACTATAGTAACTACAAAATTATGATATTTTTTAGTAGAAGTATAGTAACTACAAAATTATGATGTTTGTAGTAGAACCATAGTAAATAAAAAATTATGATATTTTTTAGTAGAAGTATAGTAACTACAAAATTATGATGTTTGTAGTAGAACTATAGTAACTACAAAATTATGATATTTTTTAGTAGAAGTATTGTAACTACAAAATTATGATGTTTGTAGTAGAACCATAGTAAATAAAAAATTATGATATTTTTTAGTAGAAGTATAGTAACTACAAAATTATGATGTTTGTAGTAGAACTATAGTAACTACAAAATTATGATATTTTTAGTAGAAGTATAGTAACTACAAAATTATGATGTTTGTAGTAGAACTATAGTAACTACAAAATTATGATGTTTGTAGTAGAACTATAGTAACTACAAAATTATGATGTTTGTAGTAGAACTATAGTAACTACAAAATTATGATATTTTTTAGTAGAAGTATAGTAACTACAAAATTATGATGTTTGTAGTAGAACCATAGTAAATAAAAAATTATGATATTTTTTAGTAGAAGTATAGTAACTACAAAATTATGATGTTTGTAGTAGAACTATAGTAACTACAAAATTATGATATTTTTTAGTAGAAGTATAGTAACTACAAAATTATGATGTTTGTAGTAGAAGTATAGTAACTACAAAATTATGATGTTTGTAGTAGAACTATAGTAACTACAAAATTATGATATTTTTTAGTAGAAGTATAGTAACTACAAAATTATGATGTTTGTAGTAGAACTATAGTAACTACAAAATTATGATGTTTGTAGTAGAACTATAGTAACTACAAAATTAGCCATGGCTTAAGTATGATGTACAACTATAGTAACTACAAAATTAAACATAGTTTAAGTATAATATTTTTTAGTAGAAGTATAGTAACTACAAAATTAGCCATGGTTTAAGTATGATGTAGAACTATGGTAACTACAAAATTAAACATAGTTTAAGTATAATATTTTTTAGTAGAAGTATAGTAACTACAAAGTAACTACAAAATTATGATGTTTGTAGTAGAACCATAGTAACTACAAAATTATGATGTTTGTAGTAGAACCATAGTAACTACATAATTATGATGTTTGTAGTAGAACTATAGTAACTACAAAATTAAACATAGTTTAAGTATGATATTTTTTAGTAGAAGTATAGTAACTACAAAATTATGATGTTTGTAGTAGAACTATAGTAACTACAAAATTAAACATAGTTTAAGTATGATATTTTTTAGTAGAACCATAGTAACTACATAATTATGATGTTTGTAGTAGAACTATAGTAACTACAAAATTAAACATAGTTTAAGTATGATATTTTTTAGTAGAAGTATAGTAACTACAAAGTAACTACAAAATTATGATGTTTGTAGTAGAACCATAGTAATTAAAAAATTACATAATTATGATGTTTGTAGTAGAACCATAGTAACTACAAAATGATGATGTTTGTAGGTTTGTAGTAGAACCATAGTAACTACAAAATTATGTTTGTAGTAGAACCATAGTAACTACAAAATTAGCCATAGTTTAAGTATGATATTTTTTAGTAGAACTATAGTAACTACAAAATGAGGATGTTTGTACTAAAACTATAGTAATTAACAAATTAACCATGGTTTTATAACAATAACCTTTGTTCAACTGTATGATTTAAGCCGTAAAACTATTTTTTTTAAATCAAGTTTTACTGCTACAGCAAAACCATAGTAAAAATAACCATGTTTTTACTACAGTAGCCATGGATTAACTATGATTTTAGCAGTAAAACCATAATAAACACAAAATTAAATATGGTTTTAATATAGTGTGTGTACTACTGACTCATTTATACTCAAACTCATTTGTTTTTTGAGAGCAAACTAATTATTAATCTCAGCAATAAGATTTTACAGTTGCTCAAAACTTGAAATCTACCACGTAAAGTTCGACTTATTTGGTCCAAGAAACCTTGACTAACATCACTAGTGTACTTGAGGGCAAATGTAAACAACAACAGTGTAAAATACTGACCCTTTACAGAAAAAGTGCAGCGAGGCGTCTCGCACTGCCAAAAATCCATGCTTCGTGACCTGATGATTCAGCTAGAGACGCTAACATGTCTTTGCTAACAGCTAGCTCGTGACCGCAAAAAAAGAGATAAACTACAAATGCATCTCATCATGAAGAGAAGAGCCACTTCACCACAAAGACTCCGCTAAACGCCCACCTGCTGCAACACTGATTTATGCTAATATTGTTCAGATATTGATATTGTTCAGTATGCTTTAGAGCAAACAGGTCGACCTCAATGGCAGTGATATAACTGGTAGAAGAGATTTCCACTTCAATGGATAATAGTGAATATACTGTGGGGGTTAAAAGAGCTTTTGACACGAAACTGGAAAGATATGGCGTAAGAGGAAAAGCCTACTCTTGGTTAAAAATGTACCTTGATGACGTTTTATATATATACAGTGAGGAAAATAAGTATTTGAACACCCTGCTATTTTGCAAGTTCTCCCACTTGGAAATCATGGAGGGGTCTGAAATTGTCATAATAGGTGCATGTCCACTGTGAGAGACATAATCTAAAAAAAAAATCCAGAAATCACAATGTATGATTTTTTAACTATTTATTTGTATGATACAGCTGCAAATAAGTATTTGAACACCTGTCTATCAGCTAGAATTCTGACCCTCAAAGACCTGTTAGTCTGCCTTTAAAATGTCCACCTCCACTCCATTTATTATCCTAAATTAGATGCACCTGTTTGAGGTCGTTAGCTGCATAAAGACACCTGTCCACCCCATACAATCAGTAAGAATCCAACTACTAACATGGCCAAGACCAAAGAGCTGTCCAAAGACACTAGAGACAAAATTGTATGATTGATTTCTCCATGATTTCTAAGTGGGAGAACTTGCAAAATATCAGGGTGTTCAAATACTTATTTTCCTCACTGTATAAATATATATAAATTTGCAACAGCTTCTGAATACAGTGGAAATTGAACTGATGGTCTTTAAAAAAACGGTTTGATGAAAATAGACTTTCACTGAAATTTAAAGCTGCACTATGTAACATTTTTTCAGTCAAATATCCAAACACCACTAGGCCAGTGTTATATATTTTGTTCAGTTGAGTACTTACAATATCCCAAATGTTTCAGACTATTTGTAAATCGTGAGATGCTATTTTACCCGAGGAACCGGGACGTGTGAGGGCGTGGCCTGTCGATGACATCATATCCGCGTTCCCCTCGGTTTGCAGTTTTATTCTGCAGAAGCGCTTTCCTCTCACTGCAGTGTGAACAAGTGTCATAGCAGCCGGCGAGAGAACGCACAGAGTAACGCCATCCCATCATCAACACACTCAGATGTGTGTAATATGATCAGCAGAGCTGCGTTACCTCACACTCATGAGCGGAGGAGCGGAAGTGGCGACTGTGGCATAATAAAAGTCCCGCTGCTCGCGAGGCGTGTGTTGCGTTCATCTTATGAACAATCGCTCCAGCGGTTCCTCAGCTCCACAACACTCGCTCCTGCTCTGCTTCAGACTACAGTAACGTTCATAATCACATCCATCAACATGATTTCTGCCCGAGTCCTATCCCGATTCTCTCCCACCGGCTGTGAGCTGAAGACCACATGATGAAGCCACAACACACAACCTTGAGGCGGATGGGCTACAACAGCAGAAGACCCCACCGGGTACTCATTATTAGATAAAAAGTAAAAAATATGATTTTAAAAGTCATAATAGTGAGAAAAATACGACATGCTAAGTCATAATTATAAGATAAAATGTTGAAAATATGATTTTAAAAGTCCTCATTATTAGATAAAAAGTAAAAATGACTTAAAAATCTAAATTATGATTAAAAGTCCTTCCTTGCAGAAGATGTTAGATTATAAGATCATAAGTATAATACACATAAAATATTAATTTAAATATATGAATTTAATTAAAATGTTGTGTGTACGTCCCATCGTTTTTTTTTTTTTTTTGCATCCCTAAACTATCAAAGAAAAATGTCAACTATTGAACAGTATAGTTTGTTAAATATGTTAAAATGATCTTTACCAGGACCGCATTAAATAATACATCATTTAAAATAATGTTTTAATATTATTATTTACTTACATTAATATATTTATGATTTATGAATATATTATTTATTGCAATTTTTGTAATGCGAAGGGCATGCGAGCTATTGCGCAGCTGATCTACTGAGCCTGAAGTTGTGATATTAATGCAACATAAGTGCAATAGTGATATAGACGTAAAGAAATGTCTAAACTATTAGATGTAAAGCGGACCGTCGCTCAGCAATATCATCTAACCAAACCCTTCCAAGCCAGCCCACCAACAGGAAATGATGCAGTAAAAGGCTTTAAACCTAGTCTTTTCATTGTGTATTTTGTTTTCCCTTTCATTCAATCAGACCAGGCTCAGTTCCACGTCTATGCTCACCTCATTGCAGAATTCATACTCGCCCGGGCACGAGTTTTAGATTGTTTTTCTTTAAGCAAACTATGACTGGAATCCAAACAAAAGGAGCCGAGCGGCTTTCCGCATCAGTAGAGCAGCGACAGAGACTCAGGTAAATCACTATTAGTGGTTCACATGGTGTCCTTTAACATTTCTGACCTTTTATGACAACATACAGTGCTTTAAATACGTAACCCAGATTACATGTAATTAGATTATATTACATATTACATTTCTATTTACTTTTCTCACTAAATATTCAACTGTATTACTGATCAGCTCATTTCAAGTATCATAAAGTCATAATTAAGAGATAAAATGATGAAAATATGATTTTAAATGTCCTCGTTATTGGATAAAAAGTCAAAAATATGACATGCTAAGTCATAATTATAAGATAAAATGTTAAAAAATATGATTTTAAAAGTCCTCATTATTAGATAAAAAGTCAAAAATATGACGTGCTAAGTCATAATTACAAGATAAAATGTTGAGAATGATTTTAAAAATCCTCATTATTAGATTAAAAAGTCAAAAATGTGATTTTAAAAGTCATAATAGTGAGATAAAAAGTCAAAAATATGACATGCTAAGTCATAATTATAAGATAAAATGTTGAAAATATGATTTTAAAAGTCCTCATTATTAGATAAAGAGTCAAAAATATGATTTTAAAAGTAATAATAGTGAGATAAAAAGTCAAAATACGACATGCTAAGTCATCATTACAAGATAAAATGTCAAAAATATGATTTTAAAAGTCCTCATTATTAGATAAAAAGTCAAAAATATGACGTGCTAAGTCATAATTACAAGATAAAATATTGAGAATGATTTTAAAAATCCTCATTATTAGATAAAAAGTCAAAAATATGACGTGCTAAGTCATAATTACAAGATAAAATATTGAGAATGATTTTAAAAATCCTCATTATTAGATTAAAAAGTCAAAAATATGATTTTAAAAGTCATAATAGTGAGATAAAAAGTCAAAATACGACATGCTAAGTCATAATTATAAGATAAAATGTTGAAAATATGATTTTAAAAATCCTCATTATAAGATAAAAATACAAAAATATGACATGCTAAGTCATTGTGAGATGAACAGTTGAAATTATGACTTGAGATAAAATTTTGGGATTTAAAGTAAAAAATTATGACTTAAAAATCTAAATTATGACTAAAAGTCCTAATTATGAAATAAAAAGCTGAAATTAGATTTGAAAAAAAGTCTAAATTATGACCAAAACACACACTAAGACATTTAAGAGATGAAATCATGCTTTAAATTTTTTGATTCACACGTATAATAATAATATTTACATTATTGTTTTTATTTTGAGCAATATATATATATTGTTACATGCGTTTTTACAACAGAAATTAATCAATCAAAAACTTTTCATCTAAAACAAAACTCATTTCCTCTCATCAGTGCAAAGCTGAAGCATCTGTGTGTGAAGAGCTGGAGAAATAAAGCTGACTGGACTGTTGATTACACAATGCATGTTATTCTCACAGTGGCAGCGAATTATTCATAATTCATTGATTCTACTTCTTTGTCATCTTTTAAATGCTCCTATCTATAAAGTCTACTGCTTATATACATTCAGAAGAAGGTCTTCCAGGTAGTGTTGTAGTCAAGACCACCTAAACCAAGACCAATGTAATATTATACCCTAAAGCACTCTCAATTAGACCTGTATAAACTCTTTGCAACACAGCTTTGCTCACACAAACTTCTTTCAATTTCCTTAGCAAGAATAGCCTTTGATTTGCTTTCTTACAAATAAGAGCCACATTATCAGATTTACAGTCAATCATGATTCCTAAATACTTAAAAGTCTTCACAATTTCAACAGTTTGATCACATAACATTATTTCTGTTAAAGGCTCTGAATGATTTAAAATCAACTCTTTTGTTTTACTTACATTTATCAATAAGGAACTTTCATCACACCATTTTTCTAGTTTCGAAACCTGCTCCTCGTACTCAAAATGTACACAGACTTTCCATAAAAATAAAAAAAAAAATCGGATCATTTGCTGATCATTTACTCACCCCATCTCATCCAAGATGTCCATGTCTTGCTTTCTTCAGTGGAAAAGAAATTACGTTTTTTGAGGAAAACATTCCAGGATTTTTCTCCACACAATGGACTTCAATTGCAACCAACGGTTGAAGGTCCACATCAATGCCATTTCAAAGGGCTTAGAAGTGCTTCACTGCGATCCCAGCTGAGGAATAGGGTCTTATCAAGCGAAACAGTCTGTCATTTTCGGAAAAAGAGCCAGGCATTACGTAACGTACATTGAAAACGTCATGCCGAACGTTGGTGGAAGTACCGCCCCATTGTTTAAGTGTGGAGAAGGAGGATCGTTCAAACTTTATTGTATGCAGAATTACATATTTATTATTTAATTTATCATTGTTTTAGCTGTTTTGTTAAAAAAGCGTTTGTATTAGTCTTTGAATGTTCGCTTTGTAAACAATGGTGCGGTACAATTGTGGTTTTCGAAAATGGTTTGGCTAGATCAGACCCTATTCCTCAGCTGGGATCGCGCAGCACCATTTGCAATTGAAGACCATTGTGTGGAGAAAAATCCTGGAATGTTTTCCTCAAAAAACGTAATTTCTTTTCCACTGAAGAAAGAATATGATTTTAAGGGTCCTCATTATTAGATTAAAAAGTCAAAAATACGACATGCTAAGTCATAATTATAAGATAAAATGTTGAAAATATGATTTTAAAAGTCCTCATTATTAGATTAAAAAGTCAAAAATATGATTTTAAAAGTCATAATAGTGAGATAAAAAGTCAAAAGTATGACATGCCAAATCATAATTATAAGATTAAATGTTGAGAATATGATTTTAAGGGTTCTCATTATTAGATTAAAAAGTCAAAAATATGACATGCTAAGTCATAATTATAAGATAAAATGTCGAAAATATGATTTTAAAAGTCCTCATTATTAGATAAAAAGTCAAAAATATGATTTTAAAAGTCATAATAGTGAGATAAAAAGTCAAAAGTATGACATGCCAAGTCATAATTATAAGATAAAATGTCGAAAATATTATTATGTGTGTGGTGATGGAAATAACAATTAATTAACGTGAATGTAGAGAAACAATAGATAAATATAAAAAGTATTGTAATATAATATAAAAACAATTTCACAAATCTACTCTGGCAATCCATATCAATTGTACTTTGTAATCATAAAGCATGTGGTGGAAATGATATTTATGTCGTTTTTGGTGAAAAAATGGAAGCTAGCTTCACTGATTAGCTCTGAATGAATACTTAGCATTTCATGTATGCACAAACTCTTATTTAACTTAAAATGTTTCGCTTTTAAAAACACCTTTGACGGTACCGCATGTTTGGAAATGGCGTAGAATAAATATATGAACTGTTCAAGCAATATTTAGCTTGATTTTTCTTCATTTGTTGTTGATGAAAATTTTAATTCCCTTCATGTCCAACATCGGCTTTATTTTATTTCCAAATAAACCACCTAAACAATCTTTCACACAAACGATTTAAATGGACATCACAGTGTTGTGCTGGAAATGACACCAATACTGTGCGACAGCTACACTCTAAAAATAACCCGAGTTAGGTTAAAATTTGGACTAACCCAGCAATTGGGTTGTTTTAAGCAAACATTTAACCCAACCACTGGGTTAAAACAACGTTGGGTTAGTCCATTTTCAACCCAACTTGGGTTATTTTTGACCCAGCATTTTTTAGAGTGTATATTTTGTACTGATAGTGGTCTCACATTAATTATTATAATGTATCTTAATTACTTTATTCAGGCGCATTAATAGTTACCAGATAAGTCATATTTTTAAACTGTATTTTCATTGTTGAAGTTAAAAAGTCTGGGTGTGCGACGAGGAGAAAACAGTGATTTTGACACCTATAAGGAGGTTGAAAAGTACGAAAAGATCATATTAGAAAGGTAGTAAAACAATTTTAAGGTGGTTTTATTGTTAGCTTGACAAACAAAGAGGAATTTGTCCAAAATTATATGTATTTTTAAAAATATGACCAAAGAACATAAAGTGCCCTATATACATATATATATAGATATGTGTGTGTGTGACAATATAAGCTATATTTGCATGACAAAAGCAGATGGGACAGATGCTCTATTCACTAAAACTCATCAGTCAATGCATTTTGTTTGCTAGACAGTTTGTCTGGTTAGTAAAACAATATAATAATTTTAAAAATATGAATAAAACAGAAGCAGATCATCAGTATCCAAGTCTAATGTGAAGCGTACGGAGGCTGAACTGTGGATCACGGATCTTCTCTTTATGTGATATAGGCTGTGATCTTTGAGCATTGGTGAAACACAAGATCATGTAAACTAAACGCATTAATATTATATATATATATATATTATATATAGGCCTGTTTTATGTTCATGAATAGCCCAGATGTGAATTGTACTCACAGTGCGATGTTTGCTTGATATCCTAGAGATGAATCCTGATTAACAAAAAGCCTCCAATGAACAGCGCGAAATAAAAGGAATAAAAGATAAATGCCGAGCACAATGTCGTGCTACAAAGCAGGCGCGCGGCTCTTGTCGACACCCGTTGAATTAACGCACGCGGAGCATCACCGCGAGTCATTAAATTATGCTTGTTTGCATCTGTGAGACGAATAGAGTGATGATACGGAGTACTGAGCGCTGCTGACGCCTGATTGGACAAGGAGTGGGCGGGCTCTTTGCTCACTGCTGTTTGATTGGTGGATCAGAGCATGACGGGACAAATTCTCGCGCTGATTGGTCAGAGGGGCAGTCGTATGGTTTAATTTACACGGAGAAACTTAAGAGCTGTAAAACTCTGAGATTATAGTGCGCGAGGTGTTTTACTTCCAGCCCATATTACTACACTCAACCAGGAGGAAGTGTCCGTGATCTAGCATAGATAAACAGCACAGACAGACAGAGGGATGGATGGATGGATGGATGGATGGATGGATGGATGATGGATGGAAGAATAGATGGATGGATGATGGATGGAAGAATAGATAGACGGATGGATAGACAGATGGATGGATGGATAGAAGGATGGATGGATGAATAGATAGACGGATGATGGATGGAAGGATGGATGGATGGATGAATAGATAGACGGATGGATGGATGGAAGGATGGATGGATGGATGAATAGATAGACGGATGGATAGACAGATGGATGGATGGATAGAAGGATGGATGGATGGATGGATGAATAGATAGACGGATGGATGGATGGATGGATGGATGAATAGATAGACGGATGGATGGATGGATGGAAGAATAGATGGATGGATGATGGATGGAAGAATAGATAGACGGATGGATAGACAGATGGATGGATGGATAGAAGGATGGATGGATGGATGAATAGATAGACGGATGATGGATGGATGGATGAATAGATAGACGGATGGATGGATGGAAGGATGGATGGATGAATAGATAGACGGATGGATGGATAGGTAGACGGATGGATGGATGAATAGATAGATGGATGGATGGAAGGATGGATGGATGAATAGATAGACGGATGAATGGATGAATAGATAGATAGATGGATGGATGAATAGATAGACGGATGAATGGATGAATAGATAGATAGATGGATGGATGGATAGGTAGACGGATGGATGGATGAATAGATAGACGGATGGATGGATGATGAATAGATGGACGGATAGGTAGACGGATGGATGAATGAATAGATAGACTGATGGATGGATGGATGGATGGATGGATGATGAATAGATGGACGGATAGGTAGACGGATGGATGGATGAATAGATAGACGGATGAATGGATGGATAGATAGACGGATGAATGGATGGATGGATGGATAGATAGACGGATGGATGGATGGATGGATGAATAGATAGACGGATGGATGGATGGAAGGATGAATAGATAGACGGATGGATGGATGGAAGGATGGATAGATAGACGGATGGATGGAAGGATGGATAGATAGACGGATGGATGGATGGAAGGATGGATAGATAGACGGATGGATGGAAGGATGGATAGATAGACGGATGGATGGGTGAATAGATAGACGGATGAATGGATGAAAAGATAGATGGATGGATGGATGGATGGACGGATAAGTAGACGGATGGATAGATAAATAGATAGACGGATGGATGAATGGATGGATGAATAGATAGACGGATGGATGGATGGATGATGAATAGATGGACGGATAGGTAGACGGATGGATGATGAATAGATGGACAGATAGGTAGACGGATGGATGGATGAATAGATAGACCGATGGATGGAAGGATGAATGGATGGATGGATGGACGGATAGGTAGACGGATGGATGATGGATAGATGGACGGATAGGTAGACGGATGGATGGATGGATGGATGGATGAATAGATAGACCGATGGATGGAAGGATGGATGGATGGATGGATGAATGGATGGATGGATGGATGGATGGACGGATGATGAATAGATGGACGGATAGGTAGACGGATGGATGGATGAATAGATAGACTGATGGATGGATGGACGGATGATGGATGGAAGGATGGATAGATAGACGGATGGATGGGTGAATAGATAGACGGATGAATGGATGAAAAGATAGATGGATGGATGGATGGATGGATGGACGGATAGGTAGACGGATGGATAGATAAATAGATAGATGGATGGATGGATGGATGGATGGATGGATGGATGGACGGATGATGAATAGATGGACGGATAGGTAGATGGATGGATGGATGAATAGATAGACCGATGGATGGATGGACGGATGATGGATGGAAGGATGGATAGATAGACGGATGGATGGGTGAATAGATAGACGGATGAATGGATGAAAAGATAGATGGATGGATGGACGGATAGGTAGACGGATGGATAGATAAATAGATAGATGGATGGATGAATGGATGGATAGACGGATGGATGGGTGAATAGATAGATGGATGAATGGATGAAAAGATAGATGGATGGATGGATGGATGGATGGACGGATAGGTAGACGGATGGATAGATAAATAGATAGACGGATGGATGAATGGATGGATGAATAGATAGACGGATGGATGGATGGATGGATGATGAATAGATGGACGGATAGGTAGACGGATGGATGGATGAATAGATAGACCGATGGATGGAAGGATGGATGGATGGATGGATGATGGATAGATGGACGGATAGGTAGACGGATGGATGGATGGATGGATGGATGGATGAATAGATAGACCGATGGATGGAAGAATGGATGGATGGATGGATGGATGGATGAATGGATGGATGGATGGATGGATGATGAATAGATGGACGGATAGGTAGACGGATGGATGAATGGATGAATAGATAGACCGATGGATGGATGGACGGATGATGGATGGAAGGATGGATAGATAGACGGATGGATGGGTGAATAGATAGATGGATGGATGGATGGACGGATAGGTAGACGGATGGATGGATGGATGGATGGACGGATAGGTAGACGGATGGATGGATGGACGGATAGGTAGACGGATGGATGGATAGATTTTGTTTATTAAAGCTACAGTAACTCATTACCGATGAGCTCAGTGTCTGTACTGCTGTATCCTGACAGCGTCTGTATTGGCATATTTGGGGTTTTTCTTCAAATGCTGTTTGATTATTCATGATTCTGAGCCGCATAAACATCCCAAAGCCCACGCAATCAACACAGCCTTCCATCTCTTCTGGGCTGTTTAGCATTATTTATATATACATTTTTTAAACAACATTTATCTAAATATAAAATATGTATGTATAGGCCTACAATGTTTTAGTTGTTTATTTATTTATGCATGCGCAATATCTTTAATGACTTCATGCACAACTTCACTTCTCTTGGAAAACCGTATTTCGCAACGAATGCTTTATTATAATGCAGAATGAAAAATAATTTATTGTCCAATTTCCTTAAAACAAAATATTTGTATTTATGGCTATATTGTTTGAAAATGCATATAATTAAGTAAATACTTATTTACACACAAGTAATGCACATTTTGAAACTAAAGACTTGAGTTGTGTAGATCAGGACGAACACTCGCTGTATCTCCTGACCCGTGTGTGTGTGTGTGTGTGTGTGTGTGTGACTCATATGAGTGGGAATTATGGGGTGGTGTCACTTTTGGTTAAGCGTCCGACCTACTGAAGGATGAAGAGGAGACGAGGAGGAACCACAGAACGGGCACGCGAGCAGCGGCCGCCTCCATACTGACGCATATTGCTTTATATAACATCAGCTGGTTATTTCAGAAACGCTGCACTCGTTTAAGACCAACTATCTCTCCACACACACGCCATTAGTCTAACCATCATCTATGAGATATCATTTGATGGATACATGAGAAGTGTGCAATCCTGGAACATGTGTTGATTTCACAACAAAACTATAATGAAAATGAAGCTTATCTTTTGGATCATTTAGACCAAAATGCTCATTACTGTAATAAAGCATTTGCCCAATACTCCAATACTGCAAAACACAAACCAAAGACAAATGAGAGGTTAAAAAAAACAAAACAAGGAGTGGGTGGACGGACGGACGGACAGAACAATGAATGGATGGATGGATGAATGGACAGAACAATGGATAGATGGATGGAGAGAACAATGGATGGACGGATGGACAGAACAATGGATGGATGGGTGGACAGAACATGGATAGATGGATGGAGAGAACAATGGATGGAGGCTGGATGGATGGACAGACAGATGGATAGATAGATCGATGGATGGACAGAACAATGGATGGACGGATGGACAGAACAATGGATAGATGGATGGACAGAACAATGGATGGAGGCTGGATGGATGGACAGACAGATGGATAGATAGATCGATGGATGGACAGAACAATGGATGGATGGACAGAGGGAAGGATGGATAGATGGATGTACAGAACGATAGATGGATGGATGGAAAATTAGAATGAGATGGATGGATGGACAGACAGATGATGATGGACGGATGGATGTACAGAACGATAGATGGATGGATGGAAGGATGGACAGAACAATGGATGGATGGATGGATGGACAGAATAATGGATGGATGGATAGATGGATGTACAGAACGATAGATGGATGGATGGATGGATGGACAGAACAATGGATGGATGGATGGATGGATGGATGGATGGACAGAATAATGGATGGATGGATAGATGGATGTACAGAACGATAGATGATGGAATGAGATGGATGGATGGATGGACAGACGGATGATGGATGGATGGATGTCAGACGGATGATGGATGGACAAAATGGATGGATGGATGGACAGAACAATGGATGATGGATGGACAGAACAATGGACAGACGGATGGATAGATAGATGGATGGACAGAACAATGGATGGATGAAAGGATGGATAGATGGATGTACAGAACAATAGATGATGGAATGAGATGGATGGATGTATGGATGGATGGACAGAATAATGGATGGATGGATAGATGGATATACAGAACGATAGATGATGGAATGAGATGGATGGATGGATGGAAGGATGGATGGATGGACAGAATAATGGATGGATGGATAGATGGATATACAGAACGATAGATGATGGAATGAGATGGATGGATAAATGGACAGACGGATAATGGATGGATGGATGTCAGACGGATGATGGATGGACAAAACGGATGGATGGATGGACAGAACAATGGATGATGGATGGACAGAACAATGGATGGATGGAAGGACAGACGGATGATAGATAGATGGATGGACAGAACAATGGATGGATGAAAGGATGGATAGATGGATGTACAGAACAATGGATAGATGGATGGAGAGAACAATGGATGGACGGATGGACAGAACAATGGATGGATGGGTGGACAGAACATGGATAGATGGATGGAGAGAACAATGGATGGACGGATGGACAGAACAATGGATGGATGGATGGACAGACGGATGATAGATAGATGGATGGACAGAACAATGGATGGATGAAAGGATGGATAGATGGATGTACAGAACAATGGATAGATGGATGGAGAGAACAATGGATGGACGGATGGACAGAACAATGGATGGATGGGTGGACAGAACATGGATAGATGGATGGAGAGAACAATGGATGGACGAATGGACAGAACAATGGATGGACGGATGGACAGAACAATGGATGGATGGGTGGACAGAACAATGGATGGACGGATGGACAGAAGAATGGATGGATGGGTGGACAGAACAATGGATAGATGGATGAGAGAACAATGGATGGAGGCTGGATGGATGGACAGACAGATGGATAGATAGATCGATGGATGGACAGAACAATGGATGGATGGACAGAGGGAAGGATGGATAGATGGATGTACAGAACGATAGATGGATGGATGGAAAATTAGAATGAGATGGATGGATGGACAGACAGATGATGATGGACGGATGGATGTACAGAATGATAGATGGATGGACAGATGGATGGAGAGAACAATGGATGGATGGAAGGATGACAGAACAATGGATGGATGGATGGATGGACAGAATAATGGATGGATGGATAGATGGATGTACAGAATGATAGATGGATGGATGGATGGATGGATGGACAGAACAATGGATGGATGGATGGATGGATGGATGGATGGATGGATGGACAGAATAATGGATGGATGGATAGATGGATGTACAGAACGATAGATGATGGAATGAGATGGATGGATGGATGGACAGACGGATGATGGATGGATGGATGGACAGACGGATAATGGATGGATGGATGTCAGACGGATGATGGATGGACAAAATGGATGGATGGATGGACAGAACAATGGATGATGGATGGACAGAACAATGGATGATGGATGGACAGAACAATGGACAGACGGATGGATAGATAGATGGATGGACAGAACAATGGATGGATGAAAGGATGGATAGATGGATGTACAGAACAATAGATGATGGAATGAGATGGATGGATGGATGGAAGGATGGATGGATGGACAGAATAATGGATGGATGGATAGATGGATATACAGAACGATAGATGATGGAATGAGATGAATGGATAAATGGACAGACGGATAATGGATGGATGGATGTCAGACGGATGATGGATGGACAAAACGGATGGATGGATGGACAGAACAATGGATGATGGATGGACAGAACAATGGATGGATGGATGGACAGACGGATGGATAGATAGATGGATGGACAGAACAATGGATGGATGAAAGGATGGATAGATGGATGTACAGAACGATGGATGATGGAATGAGATGGATGGATGTATGGACAGACGGATGATGGACAGAACAATGGATGGATGGACAGACGGATGGATAGATAGATGGATGGATGGATAAATGGATGTACAGAACGATAGATGATGGAATGAGATGGATGGATGGATGTACAGAACGTTGGATGGATGGATGGATGGATGGACAGGACAATGGATGGATGGATGGACAGGACAATGGATGGATGATGGATGGATGGATGGACAGGATAGATGGACAGGATAGAACGATAGATGATGGAATGAGATGGATGGACAGATGGATGGATGGATGGATGTACAGAACGTTGGATGGATGGATAGACGGATAGACAATTAGATAGATAGATGATGGATGGATAGATAGACAGATGGATAGATAGATGGATGGATGGATAGAACAATGGATGAATGGATGGATAGACAATTAGATAGATAGATGATGGATGGATAAATAGATGGATGGATGGACAGAACAATGGATGGATAGCTAGATGGATAGACAATTAAATAGATAGATGATGATGGACAGAACTATAGATGGATGGATAGATGATGGATGGACAGAACTATAGATGGATGGATAGATGATGGATGGACAGAACTATAGATGGATGGATGGACAGAACTATAGATGGATGATAGATGGATGGATGGACAAAACGATGGATGGACAGACAGACGGATGGATAGATGGATGGATAAAAATACAAAAGTCATAACATGAGGATAAAATATGATTTAGTCACATCAGGTATATTAATGTAACTGTTTAGATTTTATTCAGTTGCAAACAATTGAAAATAATTAACTTGACGAAAGATGAACGTGTGCTATGATTGAGGAAAAATATGAACTCCAGGGGTCAAATATATAAACAATAAACATTTCTGAAAAGTGGCTATAATTATTGGTGAGAATATATTGGAGGTGGAAATGTTGCTTTTCCTGAAATTGAACGCATGCTAACATCTTACCTACAATAAATGGATTTAGAACATCTCCACCCACATTCCCATCGGATTCTCTCCGGATAGAGATCCCGAACTTCTCGAACTATGACACACGTCCATCACAAACATCGCTGTTATCCGATAATGTCGCCGGTTTATGTTTTACGATCATTTGACGAGAGTTCCTCCTCGATGTCTGACATCCCAGAGCCATGAAGCGATCAACAGAAGTCAGGGATGAGCTTCCAACATCTCCTTTATCCCTGAAAACTCCTGCCGCCCTTTCCTTCTTTTCACAATGTGTTATCATGGAAATACAGAGGCATTATATACATCAGATCTCGCTTTAATGAGAGGGTTTTGATGAGAACTTTATATATGCTGCGTTCACACCAAACGCGAATAGAGCGTCAAAACAGTGTTTAGTTTGACGCTTGAACATTTTGAATCCATTTGCCCGTCTACAGTGAATTGGACGTGTGTATAAATTGAGCGTTTGAAGCGAAATAGACACGCGTTCAAGGCGCTCCAGGAGAAATATGTCATAAAACACCACTCTGCCTCTTTTCATTTTCATTAAAAATATATATTAAACATTAATAGCCACACAAATGTGGTCCAGGCAACTCCTACATTACCTTCACTGCATGCGTATTTAAATATCCTTAAAAAATAAAGTTATGAAACTTCTCTTTGCCTTCAGTCAAAACGATTTGGCAGACAACAAATGATGATTCATGAGAGCAAAGATCGGCCGTTAGATCCACACAAGACGAACCACTACAGGACATCAGAGCCAGCGGCAGACGCCAGAAGGACTGGCCGAGGAAAGGCTGCTCTCGCCGGGGTTAATGAGCGCTGAGCGCCCGCTGATCGCCTGGAGCTCACAACTCCACAAACACAAGATACATTTTTTTTAAATAGGCGCTCTCTTTATAAATAAACCACAGATTTGAGCTTTAAACAACTACATTCTCACCTGAAAAAGTCTTAAAACTACATTTTGTGACACAATAGTATTTTTAAATTATGCGGGGTTTCTCATCACATCACTTCACCACGTGACAGCAGCGAGCAGGCTCCTGATTGGTTAACGCGGCGCAAATAGACGCCGAAGTTCACATTTTTCAACTCGGGCGTCAGACTCGAATTCACTTCAAACGCGTGAATGTACATAAAGCACCACTCGCTCAAATTGGCGTGGCGGAATCGCGTCCATCGCGCCGCAGGACCTCCAGACACACGTCAACGCGCCTTTCCATTGACTTAACATGAAAATCACTCACTCCTGACGCTCTATTCGCGTTCGGTGTGAACGCAGCATAAGGCTGCTTTCACACCTGCCTCATTTATTTTGGTTGAATCGTACTAGAGTTGGTTTGGTGCGGTTCATTTGGTCAGGTGTGAAAGCAGCAATCGCACTCGGGTGCGCACCAAAAGCGGAACAAACAAGCGTCCGAGTGCTCCTTGAAGAGACTCTGGAGAACGTCATCCAACCTCGAACAGACACAAATGCAAAAAGTACTGATCATTTTTGGACTAAACTAGCTGCCGTCATAGATATACATAATAAAGGCTAGATGTGTTACGGCGGAGTCTCTAACGTCATCAGCGGCGGCCATCTTGTCACAGGCAGGGCTCTGTGGTGCCTGATGTAAGGCGAGTGATCTGAACACAAATACTCTTATCTCGCTGAAATCTTGACGGATTTACAAATGGTTTGGCTTCTTACAAACGTTATTAATGTGGCTATAATTATGGATGCTTGAACAAATTCTGAATAATTTTTCATAAGTATGCAGTGTCATAACTACATCTCTGACGTTTATAACAAACCAAACAGTTTGAAAATCGTTAGAAAATTGAGCAAGTTATGGTTATTTAAAAAGCGCACGCACCATTAAAACAATGTCAGGAGTGAGCGAGCTGCCTGTGACAAGATGGCCGCCAGGTGCGGACGCCGACCTCCATTGGCCAGCAGCACGGACGAGACATCTAGCCTTTATTATGTATATCTATGGCTGCCGTAGTCAGCCTCGCTGTGCATTATGGGATGAGGAAGTGTTTGTTGACAGTTTGCACTTTAGCATGGCAGCTCGCGGACAAACTTGGAGTAGTGAGGAGGTGCGGAGCCTCCTAGACATTTGTTCTGATGACCATATTAGGTCCCAACTTTGGAAAACTCACAAGAACAGCGAGATCTCCGCTTGAAGTGATGAGCGATGCACGCTCGCCGTTTGCAGGGCATTAGAGCGTTGTTTTCAAGCCCCATCCGCGCTTCATTATAGAAATGTATTGTTTGCATGTTGGGGTGTATACAAACAATGTAATAGATTATGGCCGGGGACAAAACCAGCCCGCGCAGTCGCAGGTTAGGAAATACGCCATAGCCAATGAGTGATGTGGATGTTGTCATGTGACTGCATTTTGGTTCGTTTCAACTGGTTCGGACCAAAGCAATCAGTGCGGTGTGAAAAGGAACCAAAAAAGCTGAAAAATGCTACAATGTATAATTGTTTGCCCTTGGATTGGACCAAATGAACCGAACTACAGATGTGAAAGCACCCTAAGAAAGAAATATGAGGAATCATTTTCCACTGGATTTATTATTATCTTGCCAAAAGCATGTGGAATACACTCATTAAACATGATCGCTAACACAACTCATTTTACACCGAATTACACGCAGAAACTGCGATACACTGTTTACTCCACAGTGTTTATGCGATGCAGTGCCAGATAATGCAAATTATGAAGATCTATTATGAAGTACAATCCGATTCGACTGTATCAGTTGGTTTCGATGTACCAGTGTATAATAAGAGTTTATGTAGTCTAACAACAGGGCGGCGCTGTAGAGTTGCGATTAGCTCTGTTCGTCTTCCTGTCTGAGTCGTTTTCGCAGATGATCGCCAATCGCAGCCAAAGGGTTGGTCTTGAAGGCGGGGTTTTTCATGGCTTCGTTGAAGAAAGATGCTTCGGTCTCACTGGAATTTTAAAAAATTTGATCGTTAAAATCATCTGTACACAATAAAAACATTATGTTACTATATATATATATATATTTATTTAGTATAAAGAAAATTAGATATATTTGTATAACCCGAGATATTCAGTAACATTACTTACATCGCAATTTTATGTGCGTTATTGTATTTAAATACTTACATGACATTTAATATCAATTGAAAACAAACAATTTATAATACAAATACAATACACATACAATAATACATTTCTTTATAATGTCTATTTTTAAAATTTCATTTTCAATATTTATAATATATATGATTTTTAATAATTTATTGTTTTCATTAAGGTAATTTGCTCAATTGTCATGACAATAATGGACAAAATAATTATGATAATTAAAAAATTAAGTCATAATATCCCTAAAATAGGCTGTAGCAGTGTTAATTTTGTAGTTTTTGTAATTTTAGTTTTGGTCATATTTTAGTCACCTGAATTGTTTTTAGTTTTAGTCGCGTTTTAGTCGACTAATTATCATAAGATTTTAAATCTACAGTAAATTTAGTCAGCTAAAATCTAATGAGTTTAGTTCAATTGTAATGCATTCATTGAGCATTTAAGCATTAAATAACCGACTGTTACTTGAAATCTTATCATAATTGTGTTTTTGAATGTTCAAGCGCAAAAATACACGAAAGAAAGCTCAATTCACTTCGTCAGTTTTTTTTAAACATCTATATAGTTTTGATAATGTGTTATTTCTGTTTTAGTTAGTATATCAGAAAAGCTAAAGATTTAAATAAGTTTATTTATTTTTATTTCAGCTAAAAAAATAATAATTTCAAGTACTGAATATTAATGGTTTTACTTAACTATAACCCTGATACTTTATTGAATAATATGTGTCAAATACTGTTCTTAGTCTTTCCTCCTGGCTATTAATTAAATGGGAATTAAATTAAATACAGTTTGTGTAATCAAAAACGTATATATAAGCGTGACTTTTAATTATAAACCAGCTCGAAATACACCGGGACTCTTATTTTGAAATGCATGCGCCTCTATTGCTGTTGCAGCTGCTCGTTGAAGTTCAGGTGAGGGAGAGAAAATATGCATCGTTACAACCATCTAAAACACATTACAATATAAACATCATAAAGTAAACCTTGTCATTATTCCTCAGCATTAGTTCATAAACATTAGCTGTCATAAATGTGTGTTATTCATTGATTGAGCGGCTCTGAAGCGCGTGAGCCTGTAGAAGCTCAACAGCGCCGTGTTTTCCCGCCGTTAGAATTCAAATGTGTGCATCCGTTACACAGGACATCAGTTCTGACTGGATCTCTATTCTCTTCCCTAATCGCCTCAGATTTTCCTCATAGTTTTTGTCATCCAAAGCTGGTTTTTAGTCTCATTTTCGTCAGTGAAATAAGGTCTTTGATGAAAACTATTCGTCAACAAAATTAACATTGGACTGTAGGCTGCAAAATATGTAATTTCATTCCTTTCTTTCTTTCTTTCTTGGTTGGTAAAATGTGACCTGGACATGTTCTTGACATGTTTTGTATGATTATCCATCCCATTAACCACATTTAATTTAAACTTTTTTTTTATTTAAATGATTTATAATATTAAAACGTACAATACTTTTACAATTAAAACAAACAGTACTTTAAATATGACATTTTGTATTTAAACAAAAAATATTATTTATATAAATATATAAAAAATGTTTGTAATAATTGTTTTTTCATTAACGTAATGTGCTTAATTGTCATGACAATTAAAATAAAGAAAATGGGGGGCGGTATAATGTGATCTGGACTTGTTCTTGACAGGTTTTGTGATACTTTCCCATTAACCACTAGTTTTTCTGAATGATTCTGGTGCTATATGATGGATAAAATAAAATACTAATGTGAAATGAAGCCATTATCTTACAGTAGTTTTCGTTTCTGTGCTGGTTTCATCTTGCTGAAGTCTGTGGGTTCTGGTTTCTTCTTAACCAAACTGAGACGAGAAAACAAAAGCAAACATTTGTGTTACACGCAGAACCAATTATATTTAGCATCATTAAATTACTAACAAAGAATACGCCAGAAAAAGAGCCTGTCTGCTCAAATGTTTTATATATAGAGACTTGAGGCATGTTTGAAGATGCGCTTTGAAGTTCTCCAGAGCGCAGGCTTTCCTCACACAAGTGTTATTTATTTGAGTTACTAAGACAAACCGAGACTTCACAACATACATCAAATGACTAACAGATAATGTATTTCGGATCAATTACACAGTTGTGAAAAAAGCTTCGGACTCTTGCACGCTCAGCCAAACGCCTGATTAATCTACAAAACCAGCTAGACTGCGGCCCACCCGTGGCGTGCTTCATTTCTTAAACACATTTAGAGCCTGTGTGAGTGATAGAAATATACTTCTTTACTGTAATCTGCTTATTTTCATGACTTTTCCAGTTGTTCGTGATTACTGGATACAGTTTTAGTTTTTTAATCTTAAATTTTATTGGAGAAAAAAATATATCACAACAGACTAGGCCATCTGACCAATCAGAGCAGAGTTAACCAATCACAACAGACTGGGTCATCTGACCAATCAGAGCAGAGTAGACCAATCACAACAGACTGGGTCATCTGACCAATCAGAGCAGAGTAGACCAATCACAACAGACTGGGTCATCTGACCAATCAGAGCAGAGTTGACCAATCACAACAGACTGGGTCATCTGACCAATCAGAGCAGAGTTGACCAATAACAACAGACTGGGTCATCTGACCAATCAGAGCAGAGTTGACCAATAACAACAGACTGGGTCATCTGACCAATCAGAGCAGAGTTGACCAATAACAACAGACTGGGTCATCTGACCAATCAGAGCAGAGTTGACCAATCACAACAGACTGGGTCATCTGACCAATCAGAGCAGAGTAGACCAATCACAACAGACTGGGCCATCTGACCAATCAGAGCAGAGAACACTTGCAGAGGTGGGGCTTAAAGAGGCTGAATCTTCAAACAAACCGTTTCAGACTCAGCTGATGCTGTAATGTGCATTATGAGAAAATTAAAAAGTGTTTTTGGCCTTTGATGATTGTAAACCTGTTGTTGGAGATCTTCAAAACTACATTAGGAGCCTTAATAAGAGCATAATAGGGCACTTTAATAATACTATAAATATCGAGTAAATCAAGGGGCAGAGAGAGAACAACATGTAGATTGGTTTGCAAAATTGGTTTGAATCCCATAGCGAGAGAAACAGGTGTTGAATGAAATCTGTTGGTACGATGTGTTGTTTAGAGACCATCAGTCACGCCAACACACACATTATGCACAACTGATCTCAGAGGATATGCCAGCGCACACACACACACACACACACACACACACACACACATCATCATGTTTCTGTGTAGAAATGAGAAAAGTCTTACGCTTTATTTTTCCGGTGCGCTCTGGCGGAGGTTTTGAAAGATGGGAGGAGCTGGGAGAGTTCAGGAAGAGCGTCGGCCAGCGGCCTCATGTCGCCCACTACAGGCGTGGCCTTCCTCCGCGCTTGTGCCACCTGCTGATCACGGGCCAGTTTGATCCCACTGATCTCTACACAGACAAACTCAATTCAGACGAGACTCTAACACAGAGCAGAAGATGCAGACTCGCTCTGAGCTGATGTGAGTAACACAAGCTTCAATGGCCATACCTTGTTCTCTGGCAAACAGCATAAAAAGAAATAAAATAAAATAATATAAAAAAAATCAACAAGCAAAAATAAATTAATCAAATAAAATGACAAGTAATTAAAAAAAAAGACAAAATAGAATGTGTCTATATATATATATATTAGGGCTGGGTATCGATTCAGATGTTCCAGATCGATTCGATTCTCGATTTGATTTTCGTTTTCGATTCGATTTTCTTTATTCGATTCTCGATTCAACTCAATGAATATAGATTTAATACATATACTATATTTATAAAAAAGAACAGTGAACTGTGTGCTCGGCTGTGGGGGTGTTGTAACGTCTGGGTGATGTCTCATCAAATGGTTCCGCAGATTCGTAGTATTACTACAGCATTTCACCTCTGCATCACAAATCACGCATATAGCTTTGTTCTTGTCCACAACCCTATCGTCGTCGTCTTGCTTGCGAAATTTAAAATGCTTCCATACCTCTGACTTTTTATGTGAAGGTGGTGGCATCAACGTCGACAACGCACCTAAAACCGCCATTTTAAGCACTGAATGAATGAATGACAGGTTCGGGGCGCCTCTCGCTCTTTGGTAACATCGCGCAAGGCAAATAAGCGGGTGACATCTAGTGGAGAAGACTAGTAATTAGATTAACGTTAATCTTACCAGAGAATGTCTAATTACATTCAATGTTTGCGGAAATAAATATGGGAAAAAATCGATTCGTGGCCTTTGAGAATCGATTTTGAATCGACCACGTTATAAAAAACGATTAATCGAAAATCAATTTTTTTGCCCAGCCCTAATATATATATATATATATATATATATATATATATATATATATATATATATATATATATATATATATATATATATATATCAGAGCATATGAGCGGAGTGGAGCGGTGAGAATCTCCGCTCATCGCTCACGGAACTGTTCACCCCTCCGCTCCCCCGCTCAAAGCTACATCAGGCCGCTCCGCTCATTATCGCTCAGCGCTCAACGCAGTTTGCTTCGCACTCCACTCAAATCGCCCCCACCCCCCCGCTCGCTCCAAAAAAAAACAAAAAAAAAACATGCATATCACTTTTAGCTTAGACCACAGCCTTATCTCCTAAAGAACTGAGCAAAAACTAAATTTTTCAAATAGAAATGTTTTATTTCAAATTACAAATTAGGCTAGTCACAAAAAGTCCTGTAAAATTAAACGAATAAATGGGCCTAATAATATAAATAAAAATTATATAAACAAAAATATACATAAAAGTTTTAAAAGTAACGTTTAGGCCAGAATTTTGATTAGTGAACTTCTGCGCAACGTGCACGGTTAAAATTTAAATTGGCTTATATCCATCCATTGTACACACAAACTGCTGTAAAATAAAATGAATAAATGGGCCTAATAATATTAATAAAATGTAGGCTATTATAAACAAAAATATACAAAATCCACAAAAGTTTTAAAAGTAAATTAACTATTAGGCCAACATTCTTTTAACTGATTTTTGCGCATGGCGCAGGATTAATTTAAATTTAAATTGGCTTATATCAATTGTACAAAAACATTTTTTTAACGAATTAATGGGCCTAATTATATAAATAAAAATATACAGGCTATATGCCTACATCAAAGTTTTAAAATGAACTATTAGGCCAAAATTCTTAAATGAACTTTTGCGCAGAGTGCAAAATAAATAAATACTTGCTTTCCTATCTACATAACTTTTTGTTTGAATATTACGCTATATTTAATTTACACTTTGTTACAAGTTCAATTTGCTAACCTTTTGCTTTCTTCCCTGCGTGTTCACGTAGCACACTTTCATGCTTTCGGGAGATGTGCCTTTTTAGATCCCAAAAGGAATCTTTACTTACTGCAACGATGTCTCCACATTCGTTTTCTTGTACCCCATTGTCACTGTTAGTTCGTTTTTTAATAGTACACCTGTATGATTTCTCGTTTTCTTTTTCGAAGTACTCTTTGAACTCCATTATGAGCAGTAACGTGAGCCGAGGTTTGAATGAAAATAGTCTGTTAATGACAGTGCAAGACAGATGGATTCTGGGTCAGGCTTGACGAGCATGCTTCAGACTCGTGGTGTGAGCGGAGCGAAATTGGAGCGGGAAACCAACGCTCCGTCCTTTTAAAAATGCCGCTCGGCGCTCTGTCCAAGACCCGCTCGCTCGCGCTCCACTCCGCTCACATGCTCTGATATATATATATATATATATTCAAAAAGGCATATTCAATTAAATCAATAAAATATAATTAAATGGCATAAAATAAAAAGCATAAACAATTAATAGAAATGGAATTAAAAAAACCAAATGGAAAAAAAGTATGAAATAAAAAGCAACAAAAATAAAATACAAATAAAAAATAAAATGGCAAAAAAGGCATTTTAAAATAAACGATAAGCAGAAAATAAATGAATAAAAATAAGTAAAATAGTTTACAAAAAAGTATTTAATAAAAAAAGTAATACAAATTCATAAAATAAAAATATAAAAGCATACAATAAAGTGTGTAAAACAAAGTGTACAATTTTTTGAAAAAGTTATAAAATAAACAACAAGTTAAAAATATTAAAATGATAAATTATTAAAATTGTATGAAATGATAAATTATAAAAATACATAAAATAGTCTAAATAAAGCAAAATAGAAAGGCAAAAGAAAAATTATAATAAAAAGAATAAAACAATAGAAAGGCATAGAAAATCAGTACTTTTAAAAGAGGACAAATTTATTAACATTTCCAATTAACATTAAGTTTTCAGTACTTATTTACATTCTAGATTAAGTTTTTATCATTTAATTCCATGATTTTAGTCTATTTAGCTTAAATGTATTTTTATTACAGTTTAAAATTCCCAATTATTTTTTTATTTTAATTCTAGATTAAGTTTTTGTAATTTTTTATATGATTTTGTAATTTTTATTATTTTATATTTATTTTTAGTTTAAATGTATTTTTATGTTTAAAATTTGCAGTGAACTTTTTGATATTTCCAGTTTTTATTTTAATTCTAGATTAAGTTTTAGTAATTTTGTTACATGATTTTGTCGTTTTTTATTCGTTTTTTTTATATTTCTATTTATCTTAAATATATTTTTAATTTCACTTTTAGTAATTTTTGATTTCAGTTAGTAGCCAAGGCAATATTTTTTTAAGTTAAAATTTTCATAATTTTTTAAAAAAAGTTATAAAATAAACATGTCACATAATATCTGATCAAACGTTGGTTTAAAGGGTCACTTCATTCTGGAAGGCCGATATATCCCGTATGACTTCCTGCCCAGGTCACAGACAGAAAATAAGTTCCATCAGCCGACCATCTAAAACCAAAGCAAACCTCTGAGACAGAACGCAGGACACACCAGGTGCTTCAGTCCAAAAACAACAAAGTACATGTAGGGACGAGAAAACAGACGGAGAAGTGACGTGTTTTTTCAAATTCTCCGCCTGACAAGAGGCCATTTTGAGGGTGTTCTGTTAAGATCTACATCCCTGTATATACAGTAAATGTCACTGTACACCATTTGTTAAAACCTTGAAGGTCTTTGAGCTTTATGAATCCATCAGCATCTTAACCCCCCCCTTTTAATTTCCTGAAAATCCGACATGCAGTCTGAGGCTTGGGTTTCGTCTGGAGTCTCGAGCCCCATTAGATCCTAATTATAATCACCTCGGATGGAGCTTGTGTTACACGACGCATTGATCGGCCGGAACGATTACAGGCGTCAGAATCGGGGTGTGGTGTTAATGATCCTGCCATATCCATCTCTGAGGTTCCCGTCGGCCCAATGAGAGAATCGCAGATCGGTTCACGATGAAAGAAATATCCTCATATGGGAGCGGTTCGGGATTGTGTTCGCTGGACTTTTGATGATATTTGCGGGAAAAGGAAAAGGTCCTAAGAAGAGAAGGTGAAAAAAAAACACTCACTGTTGAGCCATCTTTCCCTCCGCTCCTTCATTTTTTCTTTCTTCGACTGATGTTTCTTTTCCCCCGTGCCTGGAAAAGAAAAAGAAAAAAGACATTTCCATATGGATCATCATTGACTGACCTTTGAAGACTGAAGTATTTAAGATAAACTAAAAACTAAATTAAAAAAAATGTTGTTCTCAAAAGCGTCCGAAGAAAAAGCAAAACAAAAAGCGCTTTATATTTAGCTTAGAATGTAGATTTAATTTTAATAATCAATAATTTAGTAAGAAAAAAAAATAAAATAAATATAGCTGCAAGCAGCGATGACGGTTCCAACCCCAGGGCAACTGTGCAAAATGGGCAATATGCATTTAAACCGGGTTCATGTAAAGACCATTTTAAGATCGTTGGGATGTCATTATTTTAATCTGTCGCCATGGCAACATCATTTGATCTATCCTAAACCGCTTCGCAATTTAGCATCTTTAATATATCGTCATCATGTTGAAAAATTTTGGTGTGAATCAAAAAGTAGTAATTTAAAATTCAGAGCCTGGCTTAAATAAAAAAAAAAAACGACATTCAGACCAAAATATCTGACTTCCTATTGGTCGGAGCTAATGACTGTAAATTAGAAAGCTGTCCGACTCGATAATAACAATATATATTCTGAGTTTGGTGACTGTAGGTAAAACTAACCCCCTCACTTTTGTCAAAAGGTGGCGCTACTGAGCCCCTCCACCACGGCTGTTTCTAAGTCTTTGCCCGTGTCTACTGGATGGCATCTCTGAAGTGTGTGTCGAGTTTCAAGCAATTTTAAGCATGCTAAGAGTCTCAAAAGCATTGAAAAAGAATATTATAGTTTGATGTGTTGCCATGGCAACAGTATTTAAGATATCAAGAATGCTTTCACAGGTCTACATCTGCTGTTTTCACATTATACTGATGAAGTTTGAAGCAAATCAGGTAAAAATAAGATGGTGATTTCAAAGCATTTAGAAAGTGACACTTCCTGCTGCCAGTTGGTGGCGCTATAACTTTGCCTCACAAAAGTCATATCCATGTGATCGGCCTCTTACAACGTAAGAGTGTGTTGACCTCATGACCTCAGTGTGTTGACCTCATGCTGACCGAGTTTGGCGCTGATCGGAAGAAACGTCTAGGAGGAGTATATCAAATTTCAGAGCATTAGGACCTGGGCCCTAATTACATTTTTTTTTATAAATTATTAAAATGATAAATTATAAAAATTCATAAAAACGGAATAAAATAGAATTAAACAATAGAAAGGCGTAAGAAAAATCATTATTTTTAAAAGAGGACAAATTTAAACCAGTGATATTTGAGTATTTATTAACATATCCAAGGAACTTAATGTTTTCAGTTCTTATTTAAATTCTAGATTAAGTTTTTGTTATTTAATTATGATTTTTGTCATTTTTACATTTCTATTTAGCTTAAAATTTATTTTATTTCAGTTTAAAATTTCCTATTAACTTTTTGATATTTTCAGTTTTTATTGAAGTTTTTGTAAATATTTATATGCTTTTGTCATTTAAATTTTTTTATATTTCCTTTTATCTTAAATGTATTTTTTATGTTTAAAATTTCCAATGAACTTTGATATTTTCAGTTTTTATTTTAATCCTAGATTAATGTTTGTAATTTTGTTACATGATTTTGTCGTTTTTAAAATTACCATTTATCTTAAACATATTTTTATTTCAGTTTTAGTAATTTTTGTAACTTAAAACATTTTATGTCAGTTAGTAGCCAAAGTAATATTTTTCATTTTCATTTTTTTAAGTTGAAATTTTACATAATTTTTTGAAAAAGTTATAGAATAAATAAAGTTAAAAAATATTAAAATTATAAATTATTCAAATTGTATGAAATGATAAATTATAAAAATACATAAAACGGAATAAAACAATCTAAATAAAGCAAAATAGAAAAGAAAAAATAGAATTAAAACAATAGAAAGGCATAAAAAAATCATTACTTTTAAAAGAGGACACAGTGATATTTGAGTATTTATTAACATTTCCAATTAACTTTATGTTTTCAGTTCTTATTTAAATTCTAGATTAAGTTTTTGTCATTAAATAACATGATTTTTGTCTATTTAGCTTAAATTAATTTATTACAGTTTTAAATTTCCAATTAATTTTTTTATATTTTCAGTTTTTATTTTAATTCTAGATTTAGTGTTTGTAATTTTGTTACATGATTTTGTCGTTTTTAATATTTCTATTTAGCTTAAATATATTTTTATTTCAGTTTTAGTCATTTTTGTAACTTAAAACATTATGTCAGTTAGTAGCCAAGGCAATATTTTTAATTTTTTTAAGTTTAAAATTTTCACCGAATATTTTGAGCTTTATATAGTTTTAGTTAAAACCCAAACACACGCTGGTTTGAGGAGGCTGGTGTAAGTGCAGGTGTTTTGGCTCATTCTGGTTTTGTTTTGTCTGCAGAGACTGAACTCGGTGCACCTGTCAAAATAATGCAGTGGGAGCCAATCGGTGAAGGGCACGGCTGCTAACACGAAGGTTGCAGGTACAGTTCCCAACAGGAATGATGCAGAATGGTGGAATTGAATACAATTGTTTTTTTTTTTTATTTGTCACTATTTTTACTCTAATGTCCACATGTGAGCGTTGTGATATCCCGTGGCTGTGGGATTGTATTTGGAATGGAAACTAACGCATGGATGTCTGTTGTTTTAACCGAATGTAACTTCCTGTTCCCGGATAGTGACGTCTTATCAGGGGGAGCATATTGTGTGTGTTTAACGATTGTACTGCCCTCTGGGGATCAGATGATCGGAGCATGACGTGGAATCTCTATGTACCTTTTTGTGTGTGTTTCAGCTCAATTCCCATTTGACAGAGGTCGTTCACAGTTCACTGAGGTCAAACCACAAAGACCTACAAGCTTCAGTTTGAGAAAACGCACTTGTTATTAATCATTTAATACACTGATTGTTAGCATAATCAATAATAATGACTCCTATTATTAAATCACTGCATTGAAAAAATTCAAAATGTCACGTTTATGTTCTTCACTTTCTAAAATATGCACTTTTTGTGTGCTTAATAATCTTACATTTTTAATTAAGTGTTATTAACCGTTATTAAAAAGCTGAAATATAGGCTAAATGAGAGATGAAATGCTTGAAAAATACAATAAGTTGGAGTATTAAATTACTAAACTAAATTAAAGCTAGATAGGGATATTAAACAAAACTAATAATAATTACTAAAACTAAATAAAATACATAAATAATGGGATATATCTATTCTAACTATTCATTAACAACATGTATTTTTATTTCTGTGCCATAGTTATGATATTGATTAATAATAGATAGTTAGCTAATCTGTGTGCTTTGTATATGTGCATTTCTGAAATGCATAACATGAACAAATCAATTTAAATTGTAATGGATGCATTTTCTGTGAAGGTGCTTTGAAACGATATGCATCGTGAAAAGCACTAGACAAATACATTTGAAAAAATAAAAAACAATAATGTTGTTGTGTGTTGTTGTTGTGTGTGTTGTTGTTGTGTTGTGTGTTTTTGTTGTTGTGTGTAGTTGTTGTGTGTGTTGTTGTTGTGTGTAGTTGTTGTGTGTTGTTGTTGTGTTTAGTTGTTGTGTGTGTGTTGTTGTTGTGTGTTGATGTGTGTGTTGTTGTGTGTGTTGATGTGTGTGTTGTTGTGTGTAGTTGTTGTGTGTAGTTGTTGTTGTGTGTTGTTGTGTGTTGATGTTGTTGTGTGTTGTGTGTAGTTGTTGTGTGTTGTGTGTAGTTGTTGTGTGTGTTGTTGTTGTTGTGTGTATTGTTGTTGTGTGTGTTGTGTGTTTTTGTTGTTGTGTGTTGTGTGTAGTTGTTGTGTGTGTTGTTGTTGTGTGTAGTTGTTGTGTGTTGATGTGTGTGTTGTTGTGTGTGTTGATGTGTGTGTTGTTGTGTGTAGTTGTTGTGTGTAGTTGTTGTTGTGTGTTGATGTTGTTGTGTGTTGTTGTTGTTGTGTGTTGTGTGTAGTTGTTGTGTGTGTTGTTGTTGTTGTGTGTATTGTTGTTGTTGTGTGTTGTGTGTAGTTGTTGTGTGTGTTGTTGTTGTGTGTAGTTGTTGTGTGTTGATGTGTGTGTTGTTGTTGTGTGTGTTGTGTTTTTTTGTTGTTGTGTATTGTGTGTAGTTGTTGTGTGTAGTTGTTGTGTGTTGTTGTTGTGTGTAGTTGTTGTGTGTGTTGTTGTTGTGTGTTGATGTGTGTGTTGTTGTGTGTTGTTGTTGTGTGTTGTTGTGTGTAGTTGTTGTTGTGTGTTGATGTTGTGTGTTGATGTGTGTGTTGTTGTGTGTTGATGTGTGTGTTGTTGTGTGTTGTTGTGTGTAGTTGTTGTGTGTTGTTGTTGTGTGTGTGTTGTGTGTTGATGTGTGTGTTGTTGTGTGTTGATGTGTGTGTTGTTGTGTGTGTTGATGTGTGTGTTGATGTGTGTGTTGTTGTGTGTAGTTGTTGTGTGTGTGTTGTTGTGTGTTGTTGTTGTGTGTAGTTGTTGTGTGTGTTGTTGTTGTGTGTTGATGTGTGTGTTGTTGTGTGTTGATGTGTGTGTTGTTGTTGTGTGTAGTTGTTGTGTGTGTTGTTGTTGTGTGTTGATGTGTGTGTTGTTGTGTGTTGATGTGTGTGTTGTTGTTGTGTGTTGATGTGTGTGTTGTTGTGTGTGTTGTTGTTGTTGTGTGTTGTTGTTGTTGTTGTTGTTGTGTGTTGTTGTTTTTAAACTATAATTAATTATAAAATTAACACAAACTTCTCATCACAGGGTTATTTAGTATAACATTCTGATTAAAAATGAACGTAATAAAATAATTAAATTGTTATCAATCATTTAATATACTGTGATTGTTAGTGTAATCAATAATTATAACTACTATTAATTAAATAATTCATATTTATCACTGCATTGAAAGAATTAAAATGTCACGTTTATGTTCTTCACTTTCAGAAAATCCACTTTTGTGCGCTTAATAATGATATAAAATGTTTAATTAACTGTTATTAATTGTTATTGTTATTAAAAAGCTGAAATATAGGCTAAATATGAGATGAAACTATTAATGATGAAATATTAAATTACTAAAACTATTAATTAAATAATTCATATTTGTTATTAACCCTCTGATGTATGCGGTGACTCTCTCAGAATTAATAATTCAGAATTATTAATTCCGTATTATCATAAAAACACCCCGAAACATTGAGATCAGTGTTGTTACTGTTGACTAAAACTATTCAAAATAGATGTTGTGAATTAAAATAAAGCTGAAATAAAATAAAGCCTAAATATTAGATGAAAAACTTGAAAAATTAAATAAGCTGGAGTAGTAAAATTATAAAAAAGCTGAATAGAGATATTAAAAACTAATACAATTTGACTAAAACCGAAACTAAAACTGAAAATGTTTTATGTTGACATAAAAAAATTAAGTAAATCTAATGTATCATTTTTGAGTGCTATATAAATAATAATAAAAACACTTTATTTCCATTTGTGAATTAAAAATGCATGCATCACAGGGTTATTAATTTAGTATTATTGAAACATATGATTGTTAGCATAATTCATTATAATATTTTTAGTAATTATAATAATGCATTGCATTTTTTTATTCACTCTGCACTCTGAACTGATCTGTTGTGCAACATGTAAAAAAGATAATAAACTAATAAAAATTACAAAACATAATTACTAAAACAAACTTAAATGAAAATATAAAAATGCAATACATAAATAGCACTAACTTTTTTCATCACAGGGTTATTTAGTATTATAACATTCTGATTAAAATGAACTTAATACTAATTATTAATTTAATATACTGCGATTGTTAGTATAATCAATAATAATAACTACTATTAATTAAATAATTCATATTTAAATCACTGCATTGAAAAAATAAAAATGTCACGTTCATGTTCTTCACTTTCAGAAAATACACTTTTTGTGCGCTTAATTATATAAAATGTTTAATTAACTGTTATTGTTATTATTAAAAAGCTGAAATCAAATAAAATATAGGCTAAATATGATATGAAACGCTTGAAAAATAAAATAAGTTGGAGTATTAAATTACTAAAACATAAAAATAAAATACATAAATATAACTTCTCATCACTGGTTTATTTAGTATTATAACATTCTGATTAAAATGAACTTATGATTAAATGATTAAATTGTTATCAATCATTTAATATACTGCGATTGTTAGTATAATCAATAATAATAACTACTAAATAATTCATATTTTAAATCACTGTGCAATGAAAAATAAAAATGTCACAAGATTTATGTTCTTCACTTTCAGAAAATACACTTTTTGTGAGATTAATAATAATATTACAATTGTTATTAACCCTCTGATGTATGCGGTGACTCTCTCAGAATTAATAATTCAGAATTATTAATTCCGTATTATCATAAAAAACACCCCGAAACATTGAGATCAGTGTTGTTACTGTTGACTAAAACTATTCAAAATAGATGTTGTGAATTAAAATAAAGCTGAAATAAAATATAGCCTAAATATTAGATGAAAAACTCGAAAAATTAAAATAAGTTGGAGTAGTAGAATAAAAAATAAAAAAAGCAGCTAAATAGAGAAAACGAATACAATTTGACTTAAGCAAAAATAAAAAACAATATTATTAAAAACATGATTGTGGGTTAAGCATTATTACAACATATTCTGATTGTTAGCATAATTAATTATAATATTATTAGTAATTATAATAATGCATTGAATTTTGTTTCGTTCACTTGGCACTCTGAAGTGATCTGTCCTGCAACATTTAAAAAACAAAACTGTTAAACTACAGTGATCGTTTTGTCCAAAAATAACACAAATGCATTATGCCTGGTTCAGACTACACGATTTGTTTTGTCTGTTACGATAGTCACTGTGTCAGATTACGCGATTTTGACTCCTAAAATCTTGTCGTGTCCTGTAGTAAGAAACATGTCAGACTACACGTTGCTTCGCGACCAATGATCGCTTGTTGTCTTTAACGACGCGCGTGATGTCATCGAGAAGGCGAAACAATGTCTGCGGCGTGTTTTGTACTGGCTGTCTTGTCTAGAAAAGCGCAAAAAAAGAAAGAAAACCCGACCATGGACATGTTCCTGGCTTGCTCGAAGAGGGCAGTATGGGCTGTCAATCCTCCAAGGAGAACTTGAGGTAAAATATCGTTCTTTTTATATTAAATATTTTGTTATTAGCCAGTAGTGAAAGCTTGCCACTACAACGTATTTGTAAAAAAAATCTGGGAACACTTTACATTTGTTAACATGAACTAATAATGAACTGCTCCTATAAACCATTTATTTTATCTTTGTTGATGTTAATCTCTCACACTCACACACATATACACAGTCACGTACAAACACACCCTCACAGTCAGACTCACACACACACGCGCGCACCCAGACTCACTCACACCTCTCTCTCTAGTCCCTCGATGAAACATCGTACAGGCAAGAGTACTGTTGCCACATCTCCACGAACCTTTCCTCCATTTCATTACTCCACCTAGCCGCACCATCATCTCTCTTGCGTTTCGCCATGTTTGAATCCTGTCAGAATATATATTCTGTGCTCCGATTGGTCAGCGTCACCCATGTGACGGAACCCGTCGCGGGGAACGTGAAAAAAAATTCAACATGCTAGTCTTTCTGCTGTGACGTCGTGAACTATCGCAGACGCGGATTCGGTTGTCGTATACTATGACACACTATACGAGATGATACGATCAATTCTTGCGTCCCGACGTCCATTGTCGTTTACGAATCCCTACGACACCATACGTCAAGCGGATCGTGCCAAATTCGGGCTAAAATCGTGTAGTCTGAACCAGGCATTAAACGCATGAAAACGAGTCGACCTCTGCGATTTCGGTCGCCAGGGGAGAAACTCAGCTCAAGCTTTTGATTGCAGAGCAACATTTAGAGGAAAAATAGCGATATTTGCTCATCATAAACGGCTTCACATCTCTGCAAAGGTCCGCTCGCTGAGAGATGGAAGGGGAAACCGGCGAGTCTGACCGCCTCAATGACCTGTGCTGACCTCTCTCTCGCCCTGCTGTGGACATTTATCAAGTCTCATTTCTGCCTCGTCGACACCAAAGAGTGTCTTCTCACTGATTTCCCAGCCATGCCAAGCAAACGAACGTGTAATCTAATTGGAAGAATGGCCATTTCTGCCATTTTGTATGTGTCAATCACGGGGAGGCGTCTGAGCTGTTGTGTGTGTTTGCAGGAGAAACAGCATCTCCAATGTCCGTCATCTTCCTGTGAAGGAAAGCTGAATCCTTACAGATGGGATGCTGGCTGTCTGCAGGAGACCCAAGAGGATAACACGAGAGGTACTTATTAATCATGAACGATTATGTGTCATGTACACTTCAAAACAGCCCCTCGAAGCCTTATAAACACACGTCTATGGCTTTTGTCTGTATATGGGCATGGCGCGGCCGCTCTGCCCTCTGGAAAATAGTCTGGAGTGGAGAGGCGACTCGATAAGAGAGATAAACGTCATGTCCTGCGACCCACATTCCCTCAGGAGCCCACATGATCCTGACTGATGATGAAAGGCCGACATGTAAAGTCCAGACAAAACTGCCCTGGGCCTGCATCCTACAATGATATGATAAACACGTGCTTTTACGCTACAACACTGGAGATAAAGACAATGAGGCAAGAATAAGATTATGACCACTGATGATCTCTTCATCTCCTGTTAGTGTGTGTGATATATTAGGCAGCAAGTGAACATTTTGTCCTCAGAGTTGATGTGTTAGAAGCAGGAAAAATGGGCAAGAGTAAGGATTTGAGCGAGTTTGACAAGGGCCAGATTGTAATGGTCAGAGCATCTCCAAAACTGCAGCTCTTGTGGGGTGTTCCCGGTCTGCAGTGGTCAGTCTCTATCAAAAGTGCTCAGAGGAAGGAACAGTGGAGAACCGGCCACAGGGTCATGGGCGGCCGAGGCTCATTGATGCACGTGTGGAGCGAAGGCTGACCCGTGAGGATCAAACAGACGAGCTACTGGAGCTCAAACTGCTCAAGAAGTTAATGCTGGTTCTGATAGAAAGGTGTCAGAATACACAGAGCATCTCAGTTTGTTGTGTATGGGGCGGCACAGCCGCTGACCAGTCAGGGTGCAAATGCTGACCCCTGTCCACCGCCCAAAGCACCAACAGTGGTACGTGAGCATCAGAACTGGACCACGGAGCAATGGAAGAAGGTGGCCTGGTCTGATGATCACGTGTTCTTCTACATCACGTGGATGGCCGGGTGCGTGGCTTACCTGAGGAACACATGGCACCAGGTGCACTATGGGAAGAAGGCGTGGCGGCGGAGGCAGTGATGCTTTGAGCAATGTTCTGCTGGGAAACCTTGGGTCCTCCATCCATTTGGATGTTACTTTTGATTAAATGATTGTTAGGCTGCATTAACTAGGTCAGCCGGAACCGGGAACACTTCCCATAACACCTGATGTACTTGTGACATCATCAGAAGAATGGCATCTACGCTAATGATAGTCTCTCTGTTTTATCCCGAGGTTTACTGCAGTCAGCCGGATCCAGATCAGATGGTGGACCTGCGCCCGGAGAAGACCAACCTGTGTTGGACCAAAACTGCCTCATCGGCACGGCATCTTCAATAAACCCGTCTCCAGCGTGATGACTCCAATCATTCGAATATTCCGATCTATTATGACCTCTGACCTGTAAAGTTGCCAGAATAATAATCACACACTGCTTGTTAATTGGCCAGAGGAGAACTGGCACCCCGACTGAGCCTGGTTTCTCCCAAGGTTTATTTTTCTCCATTAGGTCACCTGATGGGGTTTTGGTTTCCTTGCCACTGTTGCCTCTGGCTTGGCGTGCTCAGTTGGGGACACTATATTGTTCTAAATTTTTCAACTAAATATCCAAATAAATCTAATTATTAAACTAAATTAACCATATAAACTAAATTACTGATCTAAAGCCCACACTATCACTGTATGATAATTTAAATTAACTGATGACATCACCGTTTTCTCCGGAGCATCTGTACGGCTGAATAAAATTCTGCTGCATTATTTTCCTGTTCAACACTGTAAAGCTGCTTTGAAACAATCTGCATTGTTAAAAGCGCTATATAAATAAAGTTGACTTGACTTTGACACGTCCCACCTACCTAAGCATTGTTGAGACCATGTCCAGCCTTTCATGGAAACGGTATTTCCTGGTGGCTGTGGCTCTTTCAGCAGATAATGCACCGCCACAAAGCACAAATGCTTCAGGAATGCTTTGAGGAGCATAAAAACGAGTTTGAGTCGTTGACTCAGCCTCCAAATTCCCCAGATCTCAATCCAATCAAACATCGGTGGGATGTGCTGAACAAACAAGTCCGATCCATGGAGGCCCGGCTCACAACTTACAGGACTTAAAGGATCTGCTGCTAACATATTGGTGCCACAGCACACCTTCAGGGGTCTAGAGAAGTCCATGCCTCGACGGAGGATCAACACAATATTAGGAAGGTGGTCATAATGTTATGCCTGATTGGTGTATATATATAAAAAATACATTTATACGGTTAAATGACATTAAACACAAATCTAAACATCAAAACCCTGATGTGTAATTTCATTATTTTACACCATAATGAAAACTCAGTGACTAGTTTAGCACCACGTGTTGTTTTTAGGTCCTCGTTAACTCGTATTATCCATAAATAAAATATTTTTTTTTAAGCACAATTTTCTCTTATAATAACTTAACAGGGTTGAAGAGATCCTGATGATATTACATCAATTTGCTGCAAATATGATCTGAAATTATTATGTTGAACCAATTCATAACCGCACAACTTCATATTCTTTCCATTCAACACCAATTCCCAGACTCGGTCTGATCCACAACCAGTTTTCCACATTCAGATCCTGGTCTGAACTAGGGGTGTAACGGTACACGTATACACCAAACCGTTTCGGTACCGGGCTCTCGGTTTGGTGCGCGTGTGTACCGAACGGTTACGAATGTAATCTTTAACAGTCGGCTTGTTGTAAGCGCGGAACACACTTCAATCAGAGTTCCCACTCGAACATATTAAGTATTCAGTCCATTTTATCACGAATTCAAACGATAAATGCCGTTTTGACGCTCTTTAATGTGACGACTGATCACTGTATAGGCACGTCAATTCAAGCGGCCGTGGCGCGCGCGAGTGAACGCGATCATCTCTTCCAGAAGAATAAACATAAATTACTATCTTAAGGTATGTTGAGGATAACACTTACTGAAACGTATCATATGTCGTGTAATCGCTCAATCAGTGTTTCAATCGCGGAAAGACGTCAAACAGCTTGTAAACAATGTCACGCAGGATCATTTACCTCAGAGTCAGAGTCCTTCAGTGTCCACAGCTGTTAATTCACTAGAGAAATCAACTCTTTCACTACATATATGCACTATATTAGCCTATATATATATATATATATATATATATATTAATTCTACTTAACCTGTTAGTGATGTCTTGATTATTTAAAGCTATGTTTAGATAAATCTGTCGTGAAAATGACAGTCACTAAGATTATATTTGTATTATATTTATATTTTATACAATGTATGATGCACTCCAGTGTCCATCTTTGAATGTGAGAAGGCAGACTCACTGGCTCCAATTTATATTTAAATGTATTTACTTTGATTATCCTAGTTATCAACAACAATACTTTGTACTCTTTTCTTCAAACTACCAAGTTAGGCATTCTGTCCAGACTTACTTTCTCGTTCCTCGTGTTAAAAAAACAATTGGTAAGAGAGCATTTATGTTTAAAGCTGTACTAGACTGGAATAATTTGCCTGTAGATATTAGATCCATTACTTCTTATCGGTTGTTCAAACAATCTTTATTATCTTATTTTAAAGTAGATTGCACATGCTATCATTGAAACTGTCGTTGTTATGTGTACTGTTGGTTTTTTGGGGGGGGGGGGTTTTGTCTGTTTGTTGATGTATTGTTAATTGTAATCTTGTTATGTTCTTTAAGTTGTAATTGTGTTTCATTGTAAGGACCGCCTCGAAAACGAGATGATACATCTCAAGGGGTTAATCCTAATAAATTCTAATAATAATTTCAACAACGAATTGTTTAAAAAAACAATTTTATAATTATATTTAGGAGTTAATGCAAAAACTAGCCTTATGTAAAGTTTACATGTTTGCACACAATGTGTTATTTGAGTTTTGCTTATTATATCTAAACATGAATATCAGCTGAATATAGGCTCATAGTTTTGGTCTGTAGTTAACCTTTAATATTATAGTAATAATGTGCAAGTAAGGGCTCCCTATATAGTTTATATAGTTTACAGCATCTTTTAGAAACTTTTAGTTATAATTTAATTCATTTGAGGACAGACACAATTTTTTGAAAATGCATGTAGCCTAAAAGCAACAATAGACTAATAATAATTATAATAATAATAACAACAATTATTTGTATGTGTATATAGATCATAAAATAATTAATGAATGCTTTTAGCATTTAGAAGAAGAAAAGGGAACAAAGAAATTAAAAGTCAGTCATTATACACAATGCCAGGTTTATTAGGCAATAATAATAAAGTGCTAAGATTATTACGGTTAAACAAGATTTTGACGCACATAATTCGTATTAAATCGTTCCGCCACCCGTTTATAGAGAATCACTGCAGTTAATATCATTTGATGAATAATACACAATAAAACAATCAGATTGGTTAACACTAGGCTACCTGGAGTTTGCTGTTCTTCTTCTAAAATGAATCCGTGAGTAAAGTTTTTACAAACCCGTGCGCAGGGATTGTGAATTTGAGGGAACGGTTTGCAAAATCGGAGCGCACGGATTGGAAATTCATGGGTACGGTTTATTAATCCGTGGGCACGATTTGTTAAACCGAGGGAACAGTTTAAGAATTTGTGATCCCGGTTTATAAACTGAGGGAACGGATTGCAAAACCGTCGGCACGGATTGTTTTTTCCTTCTCCTATAGGCAGAGCCGGCGGCAGAAACAAATCAATGGACGGGCATTTAATATTCTTGGGGGGGCCTAATTATGACATCCAATACATTTTTCTATAGGACAACAACCAACTATTGCTACAACAGTAAATTATTATTATTTTTTAAATAATTTTTAAATGTAAATTTGATGGAGGGGGGGCACAGGAGCTCTGTGGGCGGGCCCGGCCCCCTAAGGCCCACCCATAGCGCCGGGAGTGCCTATAGGTGACCTGCCGGGCTCCGTACTAAACCACTGTTTAATAAAAAATAAATAAAAAGCCATTTTTTAAAACTGCTGCACCGAACCGTCAGTTTTGTGTACCGTTACACCCCTATTCTGAACCATTCAAAATCCCCACTAAACTGCTCTCAGATCAGACAAACTCGATCCAAGCATCAGCCACCACAGAAATAACAACAGTCGTGTTTTTCTGCTGTATCTGCCCGATAGGGATCTCCGTCCTGCCCATATCTCCCTCCACCACTCCTGAGGCAGGAAACCCAATCTCGCCTCTGCATCCGTCTGTTTGCCGCAAACCAGGGATAGGGGGGGAAAAAATCCATCATTCCCACCACATCCATCCCAGAGAGAGCATCATGTTCAGAGAGCTGGCTGAAACGGACACCGCCAATTAGGAGCGGACAGAAGAAGCGGCTGCCCTTTCCTGCCCCGCGGCGCTGTGAGGTGGCAGGCCGTCAGGGGAGCAGCGCTGGAGGTGAAGGAGGTGAACTCCCGAGGTCAAGCCGAGACACTGATACCCCCAATTAAAGAGACCAAAGATCTCGTTCTGTCAAAGCAGTGCCACAGGCACATCGGTTCTCTGAGTCAACCTCCGCTCTCACAGAACCACATCCTTCATCTGCAGATCAAGCACATTTACATACAGAGGCAAGAAAAAGTATATCAATGATATAACACTATACACAATCATTAGCATATACTATTAGTATATTAATAGTGTGTATATACAGTGGCAAGAAAAAGTGTGTGAGCCGCTTGCAGAATCTGTGAGAATGTGAATAATTGAACTAAATAAGAGAGATCATGCATATGCACTGCTGTCCTGAATAAGATATTTTATATAATAAATGTTTACACAAAGTCCACAAGACAAAAAACAGCTGAATTTATTAAAATGACCCCGTTCAAAAGTTTATGAATGATGATCCATGACTGTGTGTGTGTGTGTGTGTGTGTGTGTGTGTGTGTGTGTCTTTGTCGTTCTCTGATGATCCACGACTGTGTGTGTGTGTGTGTCGTTCTCTGATGATCCACGACTGTGTGTGTGTGTGTGTGTGTGTGTCGTTCTCTGATGATCCACGACTGTGTGTGTGTGTGTGTGTCGTTCTCTGATGATCCACGACTGTGTGTGTGTGTGTGTGTGTGTCGTTCTCTGATGATCCACGACTGTGTGTGTGTGTGTGTGTCGTTCTCTGATGATCCACGACTGTGTGTGTGTGTGTGTGTGTGTGTCGTTCTCTGATGATCCACGACTGTGTGTGTGTGTGTGTGTGTGTGTGTCGTTCTCTGATGATCCACGACTGTGTGTGTGTGTGTCGTTCTCTGATGATCCACGACTGTGTGTGTGTGTGTGTCGTTCTCTGATGATCCACGACTGTGTGTGTGTGTGTGTGTGTGTGTGTGTGTGTGTGTGTGTGTGTGTGTGTGTCGTTCTCTGATGATCCACGACTGTGTGTGTGTGTGTGTCGTTCTCTGATGATCCACGACTGTGTGTGTATGTGTGTGTGTCGTTCTCTGATGATCCACGACTGTGTGTGTATGTGTGTGTGTCGTTCTCTGATGATCCACGACTGTGTGTGTGTGTGTGTGTGTGTGTGTGTGTGTGTCGTTCTCTGATGATCCACGACTGTGTGTGTGTGTGTGTGTGTGTGTCGTTCTCTGATGATCCACGACTGTGTGTGTGTGTGTGTGTGTGTGTGTCGTTCTCTGATGATCCACGACTGTGTGTGTGTGTGTGTGTCGTTCTCTGATGATCCACGACTGTGTGTGTGTGTGTGTGTGTGTCGTTCTCTGATGATCCACGACTGTGTGTGTTGTTCTCTGATGATCCACGACTGTGTGTGTGTGTGTGTGTGTCGTTCTCTGATGATCCACGACTGTGTGTGTGTGTGTGTGTGTGTGTGTGTGTCGTTCTCTGATGATCCACGACTGTGTGTGTGTGTGTGTCGTTCTCTGATGATCCACGACTGTGTGTTGTGTGTCGTTCTCTGATGATCCACGACTGTGTGTGTGTGTGTGTGTGTGTGTGTGTGTGTGTGTGTGTCGTTCTCTGATGATCCACGACTGTGTGTGTGTGTGTGTTGTTCTCTGATGATCCACGGCTGTGTGTGTGTGTGTGTGTGTCGTTCTCTGATGATCCACGGCTGTGTGTGTGTGTGTGTGTGTGTTGTTCTCTGATGATCCACGGCTGTGTGTGAGTGTGTGTGTGTGTGTGTGTGTGTCGTTCTCTGATGATCCACGGCTGTGTGTATCGTTCTCTGATGATCCACGACTGTGTGTGTGTGTGTGTGTGTCTTTCTCTGATGATCCACGGATGTGTGTATGTGTGTGTGTGTGTGTCGTTCCCTGATGATCCACGTATGTGTGTCTGTGTGTGTGTGTGTGTGTGTGTGTTGTTCTCTGATGATCCACGGCTGTGTGTGTATATATTTTTTATGTTTAAATTAAACGTACTATATATATATAATATATATATATTATATTATATATACATCAAAAATCTTCTGTTTGATTAAAAAAAAAAATTCTCAAACAAATCAAGGATTAACAATCTATTTATTTAAATTACAATTTAAATATACTTTATATAAATAAATAAATAAATAATATCTAGTTTGATTATATATGAAGCAAGTAAAAAATGCTTTTACATGTTTTTATTTTTAATTAAATGTACTATATATATTTTGTATATGTGTAAAAATGTTAAAAATCTTCTGTTTGATTGAAATCTAATTAAAATACAATTTAAATTTACAATGTGTGTGTGTGTGTGTGTGTGTGTGTGTGTGTGTGTGTGTGTGTGTGTGTGTGTGTGTGTGTGTGTGTGTGTGTGTGTGTGTGTGTGTGTGTGTATATTTAGGATACATAGAAGTCCTAGCTATGAAATGATCCTCAGCGAGAAACAGCGAATGTTTAAAGCGTTAGAAATTATTCTGAATATTTTCTGCGATGTGGTGGAAATAAAAAGACATTCTTCAGTGATGCTGAACGAATCAAAGCGCTATTAAAGAACGTTTAAAGTCAGTTTCTAAAAGTCTGCAGTGCCAAACGGCCTGTAGTTACAGAAACACCCACACACTGAGGATGTGTGTATAATAAGCACAGTAAACACACACACTGTACAATACAGAGATATCAGCCAAGACCACAGTGAGGCACAAATCAAATACTTCCCAACTATACACACTCAAACCCAGATTTATTCACACACCTTCAACATTCTCACATCATCAGTTTATTCGCTATAGTTAAGACTGGAGGTGAATGGCTCCAGCTAGCCTACCGCTCAATAAGAGACAAAATAACGCCAACATTTTCCTATTTACATGTTGTGATGTGTATAGTTACATCGTGTACTAAGACCGACCGAAAATGTGATTTTCTAGGCTGATATGGCAGGAACTATACTCTCATTCCTGTGTAAACCAGCTCTCCTCGGCTATCCTGGTGAACTTCTACCGCTGCGCAATAGAAAGCATCCTGACCAACTGTGTGGCAGTATGGTATGGGAGCTGCTCTGTTGCGGAGCGCAAGGCACTGCAGCGGGTGGTGAAAACTGCCCAGCGCATCACAGGGACTCCGCTACCTGCCATTGAGCACATCCAGAGGAAACGCTGTCTGCATCGAGCTCGCAGCATCCTCAAGGACTCCTCTCACCCAGCCCACAGACTGTTTTCTCTCCTGCCCTCCGGCAGGCGTCTCAGGATCCTCCGGACCAGGACCAGCAGACTAAAGAACAGTTTTTTCCCCAGAGCTGTCTCTTTACTGAACTCAAACCCCCGTTGATCCACTTCCCTCATAAACTGCTAACTCTCCTACCTCACATCTACATTCACTTTGTTATTTGCACTACCGACTGTTTATTACAGTAACAACTGTTTACTTATGCATCTTGCACTGCCATATCTTAACTGGAATATGCTCATTTGCACTGCTGACTGTATTTATAGTACCAATGTTTACATTTGCATTTTGCACCGTACTTCTAACTGTAATATGCAACCACTTTCCACTGCACTTTTACACTTTCTCTCGGATAGCTCTGTCCATAATTTATTGCACTACCTTAATCCACTGCTATATTCCTCATATTAGCCTAACATATTATTGTATACCTCTGTCTGTAAAATTCTGTTTATAGTAATAGCCATCTGTATATTTATTCACTGTACATATTCACCTGTAAATTCAGTTCTGTTTATAGTAATAACCATCTCTCTATTTATACATATTTATTAGGGCCGGGACTTTAACGCGTTAATTAAGATTAATTACGCAAAAAAAAAAAAATGTAACACTTATTTTTGCACCGCGGAACGTTTTTCAATGAATGAGTTTCGGCAGACCGATTATACTGGAGCACCAACTAGCGTTCTTGACTTCCGACAACAACAAACCACAGTGAACATGAACGAAGAAGCCGACGAGACCGCTTTGCTTACAGTGTGTAATATAACATGTGTTCATGTTTCGCATGTAAAAAAAAAAACAGTATTTTTAACACAATGTACTCATCTGTACACCGCTGTTTTCACTGTCCTGAAAACGGCTGATGAGTTCCTTGTTCTATGAAGTCCCTCCTTCAGAAATACGTAACGAGTTCTGATTGTGCCAGCGGTTCCTGTGTTGTGATTCGACAGCAGCTTAGCGCACGTGGAAAGGTCACGCCTCTTAACGGGAGATGTATGCGCTCAATGATCTCTACAGCGTCCCTGGGAAAGCCAAACAAAGGTGATTTGACTCCGGGATGAAAATAACAGCGTCTCGACGACATGGCGACAAACACACTCAAACGCAACAATTCCTTTTCTCCACGCGACCGTCCTCTTCTCCACGTGGGAGAGCAACAAGACCACGCCCCCTTTTTTCGCGTATTCTTGTGGGCGGAGGTTAGTCTGTTCTACTGATGTCATTTATGAAGGAAGTACCAGGATGTAGTCCAAGCCGGCCGTTCGCTGTAGGCTTTGAAAGGGAACTTCTGTTAAATAAAATATCTCGCTTGGCATTGAACTTTGAGCTTTATAATTTTACAGGTATTATTTATGCTCTAACAGCAACATTACACACTAACTAAAGTTTGAACAGTGGGATCACGAAGAACGGGACCTTTAGCAGCGCGACTCGACGTCAAGTGCGAGATATGAAGCTAAACTAAACATTCATATTTGACAGCTGCTTCTGTAAGTCAGAAATGTTAAACAAATGACAAAAATATTCAGGCAAATTAATAAACTTTTATCTAATTTCGCCATTTTGATTTGAATTATTCGCGTGAATCGCGTCCAGTGTGAACGCCACATTAGGCCTCTGGCCCAAAAAATCCTCCGATGACGTAAAATGACGATATTTGCGTCATCAGAGGATTTTTTTCCAGAAATAAAATGCATAATTCTCTCGTCTCAGGGGGACATGAGGGGGGAAAGTACCATAATTTGAATAAACTACCGGGTTTCTACTGATACAAAGCTTAATGCTAATCGCTGAAGTTACCCTTTAAGTGTACGGACGTTGTTTTTTGCCGCTATTTTGTATTGAAGTCTATGGGAGTCTAGTTTATTTTCCCCTAAAAATGGGCGTGAATCCGTTCTGAGACATTCCGGTTGTGCGTATACTATGGCAGTCGTGCGCTTTGAGAGCGCGAGACCCCTTTGCACTCGGCCCCGTGGACAAAAAGCTGTTGTGGTGTTAATGAACGCTCTTGAAAACTGTCGTGTAATCGGCCCCTCAGTCTTACGAGTTGATAAGAGAGAAACCGTGATTGAGTGATGGATGCAGCAGCGCTCGCTGTGATCTTCATGCCGGAGTTATTTATACTGCAGACGGACAGGAATAGAGCAGAGCCTCAATACTCTCACACAGATGACATTTATACAGAGGGAATCAAAGTGAGGTGAAAAACACTCTGGCTTTCATCCTTTATTAAACCGCTCCAAACTTTACTGCTCGCTTCTCAGGTCTGAACATCTTTTCAGTTGCCAGCCTGGATCTTTGAACACCCGCCGCTTTCAGTTCTAGCATGATTTCACACATCCAATCTTACAGATTTGTCATATACATTTCCATATTCGAATGTACAAGAATCCAAAAATATGCCACTTGTGGTCTGCCATCTTGTGGTCACAAGCATTATGGCAAAAAGTGTATGCATTTACATATTATTTTTGACATTATCATAGTAAAAGTTACATTAATAGTGTGTATTAATAATTAGCACTTATTTAAAATTCACAATTAAAATATTATGATATAAAAAGTGAAATTAATATTAAAATATTATGAGCTATATACGGAATAATAAATATTTAGCATGTCACAATCATTTTAAAAAATCTGATTTAAGTGTAAAAAATGTAAATATATATTATGAATAATTTAACTATATGATAATTTATGTATTTTTGTATATGTATTAACATTAAATACTTGCATAATGGCAAATAAAAAAGAAAGTGATCTAACTAGAATAAATATTCTTCATTTTTCCTTAAAACTTTTTTTTGTTTAACATTTTTTAAAATCATAAAACTTTGCCATTTTATATGGTGAAAATATTATTATTACATTATGAATAATACAGTATATTACAATATATTAAATTATACTTTTTTTAAAATGTGAAATATGTGAAATATGTATATTTTAATTAATACAGTATAATATATTTTATATATGTATTAATATATAATAATTTAAATATTCAGTTGAAATATTTACATATTTAAAAGCAAATTTGTGCAAAAAATATTTATAATAGTAAATTATTATTGAAATATATATTTTTGAAAATCATAAAATTGCCCACTCAGATTTAATTAAATGTGAAAAATATTAAATATTTATGATATTTGAATTATAATACAATATATTTGTGTTGTTTTATATATTCTAATATTAAATACTTAAAATATTCAGTTGAAATATTTACATATTTAAAACAATATATTAATTTATACTTTTTTATATATGTATTATAAAAAAAAAATTATATTCATTTGAAATGCTTGCATATTTAAAAGCAAATAAGTGCACAAAAATATTTATAATAGTGAACCATTATTATTAAAATATATATTTTTCCAAATCATAAAAATTGTCCACTCAGATTGAATTAAATGTGAAAAATATTTAATATTTATGATATTTGAATTACAAATCTATATGTTTGTGTTGTTGTATACATGTATTAATATTAAATACTTTAAATATTCAGTTGAAATATTTACATACTTAAAAGCAAATTTGTGAAAAAAATATTTTATAATAGTACATTTATTTTTCAAAATCATAAAAAATTGCCTACTCAGATTTAATTAAATGATATTTGAATAATAATACAATATATTTGTGTTGTTTTATATGCTAATATTCAATACTTAAAATATTCCGTTGAAATATTTACATATTTAAAAGCTAATTTGTGCACAAAAATATTTTATAATAGTAAATTATTATTAAAATTTTATATTTTTTAAAATCATAAAAATTGCCTACTCAGATTCAATTAAATGTGAAAAATATCAAATACAAATACAATATATGTGTGTTGTTGTATATATGTACTAATATTAAATATTCAGCTTAAATATTTAAAACTGAAAATTCATGCTAAATGAATTTGTGTTGTTGTATGTACTAATATTAAATATTTATGATATTTGAGTTAAAACACAATATACGTGTGTTGTTGCATGTACTCAGTGGTGTAGTCTACGTGATACGCAGGTATACGCCGTATACCCACTAGAAAAGGCCAAGGATTTCTGTATACCCACTTAAAAAAGTGTGAGGATACGTTACAACATCGTTTTGTGACAGAACTTTCTTTCATAAATTCAACCCGTCTGTGTTGCGAACTTAGACTGGTTGCGATTGCGAATCTCTAACGTTTTTGGACCATTGGGGCTTCCGTGGCCTGTGACCTGGATCTGACGTCACCTACCAAGGAAAAGCACAGGTGCTTGGCGGCCTTTCTTGGCGCAAGTTTGTAAAAAGATATGAAACGAAAGTGTTTTCGGAAGCCTGCCCCTAAAGCTACAGCAGCAGAAGGTGTGTGTGTGTGTGTGTGTGTGATAACTTTTCTACAAGTTATCTGTGGCAAACAACTCACAGAGCCTATAACTCTCAAAGTGGGGATTAAAACAGGCTGCCCCTGGAGTGCTGTCAATTTCATCCTGGCCGTCAACCAGTGGATGAGATGGATCTGCCAGTGCGCACCACCACATACTAGATCCCCAAACCCTGTCCAGGGGTACGCTGATGATGTCCAGGTGTCCTCCAGGGACGAGAACACCATTCAAAACATGCTGACCAGAACGGATGAATTCCTACAGTGGTCTAAGCTGGAGGTGAAACACACCAAATGTGCAGTATTTTACGAGCGGCGAAGCGGTGGAAACCGCTGGTACAAAGCTAAATCTGACAAACCCCCCTCCTTTACAATAATGGGCCAGCCTATCAGGGTCTACTCTCGTCATGAAACATACACCTATCTTGGCCATAAATTCAACATTGCAGGTGAGTGGGGTGAACAGGTGCAGGAGTTATCCTGTGCCTTTAAGAACAGGATCGATCTGATCGACTCCTCCCCCCTACCTGTAGTCATGAAGCTGGAGGCCATTAGAGAAGTGGCTCTGGCAAAGATACAACACCTCTTTGCAAATATTCACATCCCACAAAATGTCCTACGGGACATGAATAATAAAACAGTTGAGGCCGTCAGGAAATGGCTGGGACTGAATTCTCATTCCACCAGGGACATCATTTTCCTCACACTCAAGGAAGGGGGTCTGGGGGTCCCAAATGTGGAATGGACTTATTCCACTAAAAGACTAGTACACCTCATCCGCATGCTCAACAACGATGATGCTGCAGTCAGAGAGCTAGCCAGAGCTTCCCTCTTATTGGACCTTAGGAAGAGAAAGGTCCCTTTGGCCACAGGCAACCAAGACAGCTTCCTAGAATTCAGGAAGAAGAGCAATGGCAAACTGGACACACAAGCTGCAGGTTTCGGAGTTCGTTCAGACTGGCCAGACCTAAACGATCTGTGTAACAGACTGGCAGTTAAACTACAGTGGACACAAAGCAACTCATACACTGCACCTGAGGTGTCTGACGCAGTGGTCACAGACCCATCTATTACTGTGGAGGCCACAGTCTGCCACAATGAGACACAACACACACTACAGAGCACAACAGCAAGAAAAGCCTTACTGAACATCAAACAGATGGACACAAAACAACACTGGACTGGACTGAGAATGCAGAGAAAGTTGGCATGTCTTGACTTTGCAGACCATTCTACCTCTCACTCTGTGTACAGAAATGCTGCACTAGGGGAGGATATTCTCTGCTTCACTGTTAAGGCTAGACTACAGGTGCTGCCAACCAGATACAACCTAGCATTATGGTACCCTCAGAATCACCATCCACACTGTATAATGCATTCTAACTCTGAACATCTTGAATCAGTTGCTCATATTGTGAATGGGTGTAATATGTACAAGGGATTATACACTGCACGCCATGACCGTATTGTTGATCTCATTGCCAGTTCTGTTCAGGACATATTTCCAAAAAACATACCTATGTATAAACACTCACGAGTGACACCAGACTGGTTCAACAGCTCTGAAGATGTGTTCTGTAACATCCCTAACAGCCCTGATGTTGTGTTGGTGGATATAGATAGAAAGGAGGTGCTAGTCCTTGAAATAGGCTGTGTATATGATTTGTATATGGACATAGCCTTTTTAGAAAAAATGACTAAATACCAACCCCTCCTTGCTAAGATCAGTGACCTAGGCTATGCATGTAAGTTTGCGGTATTGATATTTGGCAGCCTGGGACATGTCCACAAACTGACTGTTAGTGGACTAAGACTGGCAGGGCTACCAAAAGGACAGTCTAAACAGCTGGCAAAGTTCTGCTCTATATCAGCTGTGATAGGCAGCCTTGCTGTGTGGCGGAGGCGATGTTTTATGTACCCTTAAATGTCAAAGCTGTGTTACCTCTGAGAATATTTGAATCCTTTCTGTACGAAATTTGATTGGCGGATTCAAATAAAGAAATTAAAATGTGTGTATGTGTGTGTGTGTGTGTGTGTGTGTGTGTGTGTGTGGTAAACAGAATACAATTTTTATATCTCCTTATTTCAGATGATCAGAGAAATGAGAGCTCCTGGCCAGCCGTGTGGACTGAAACTCAGGCTAGGGAATTTAAAAACAGGCATCCTTGGTTAGAGTGGAGGGACAGTAAGTTAGGTAGATATCAGCACACATGCAAATCTGATATAAACAATTAATCCATGTGTGGCCAAATTTTTCTAAATGGTTTCATCCATATAAGTCATGTTAATACTGTCCTATGTGAACGTGTTCTGCATTTATTTTCCCCAAGTTTTAGTTTTTTTTTTTGAAAATCGTATTTGAATGTGCGGTAACTATAGTTGCCAGTGGGCAAATATGTTGTATGCTCCCCTTCAATGTCAAATTTGACTAGGAGGAGAAAATTTGGCATCTAACTCAAAATAACTGCTTTCAACAGATCAGTCTTTACACAAACAAATGTATTATGTATAAAAGTCGAAGAACATTCGATGCAAACTCAAAAAAGCTGCATCTATCTTATAATCTGTTGAATATGAAAATACAACAAACAACAAATACATTTGTCTTAAAGTGGTGGAACATAGTGCAGAACAAAGCAACTAACAGGGCATTGTGTATCAAAAAGTTAAATGAAAATAAATTAATATAATGACGAAAACGAAATTAATATAATGACGAAAAATGACGATATAACAAAAATAAATAAATAAATAGTCCCAAAGTATTCAATGGCTGACTGTAGTAGGTGATTTCATATAATGTAAATGTAAACTCATTACTTGTCTGAATTTCCACATTGTAATGGAATCATAAGCTACTAGTTAAAGAATTAGAGTCCTTGACCGATTAGAATGAAACGCAACCATTCCAAACTGGATAAAGGGTCCTCAATATTTTGGCCCTTACAACAAGACATATCATAAAATATTATATTTTTCCCTATCGAATTAAGGTCTACTGTACAGTAGAGATGTCAGTTAAAGGGGTAATGTTTTAGGTGGGATATTATGAAAGCAAAAAGCACTAAACAAGACCAAAAATCTTGATTTATTAACCTGTTAACACAGTATACCCCATTTCCCCATTACATGTACTTACAAGTAATTTGCCCACCGGCAACTATAGTTGCCGCCTGGACTTTTGACTAAGTATATAAAAAACCTAATGATCTCTTGTAAGAATTGTTTTGTTTGGATGATTCTAGAGACCTTCACGATTATGTATATATATATATAATTTATATTTGGTGGTGCCTATGGGGTGCTCTGGGATGGGTGCGTATGAGGCTGGGAGGGGAAAAAAAAAATCACAGTATACTCACTACAAAAAACTAGACTACACCACTGCATGTACTAATATTAAATATTAAGTTGAGATGTTTACCCCTCACCTCTCTGTTCTCCTGCAGGCTGTTTGCTCTCAATCACATGTGATGGTTCATCAACCTTCAGAGTTTGAACTAAAGACTCGGGAGAGATTTTAGTCCCAGCAAAAACTCCAGTGGGAAAGCTGAAAGCCTGCATGGAAAACACATGGAGAGGAATGAAGGTCATGGAGAGGAATGAAGGTGGTCTGAGACATCACCCTCACAGTATAGATACACATATATATAGATATAGATTCTGGCACTGACATGATGTTTAGTTATTTAATGGCATTTGACAACGGAATAAAACAAATAAATGGCCATACCTTCGAGCTGTTGCTCACACTACAGTCAGAGATGTGAGTTTTGGGCTGTCGTGGATCTGTTTTGGTCAGTTGAATGGATTGGATCGGGATCTTCTCCAGGTTTCCCAGCATTTCGTGCTCATTGTCCAGCTTTACAGCGCCGTGATGAAGCTTCTGTCGGATACGTTTAATTTTCCCCACCATTTTGATTCAGTATATGTGATTTTTATTTATATTGTATGCGTATTCCACGCTAAAATGTAAAGAAAATGTCCCGCACGTGTAAAAAGGGACAATTTGTTTGGTGTTGCTGTTAATGTTGTCCGGGTACAAATTAAACGCAAGATATGTTCCGCCCTCAGGTCTAGGGATGGGCGATATCACTTATTTTGTTTTCGATACAATACCGATACTTTCAAGGCCAGTATCAACGATATCGATACCGATACTTCTAAACTTTTTAATTATTAAATTATTAACATTACTAAGAGTAAAATGGGTAAAGATACCCACTTAACATCATATTTGAAAAGTATTTTAACATTCAATCTGCTTTAATTGCAACTTATTAGATCATATTTTTGTTTACACATGGTTAAAATATGTTTACTTGTAGTGGTAACCATGAACATTTACAAATACTAGTTGAACTATGGTCACTGTAGTAAAAAATTATAATTTAACATATTTTTTATTAAAATTAGTTATAGAATATGATCAATATCAACTTTTAACATTGAATTTAAAGAGTGTAATTGCACTATGTAGGCTACAATTTCTATTTTCTATTTGTTTACTGGGAAATAACTCAAACATATGTTTTTTGTCTTCTGGTGAGCATTGTTCTGGGCTGCGTTTCTAAAAGCATCAATGGTTTCTTAACCCTTTAACTGTCACCCCCCTTTTTGAGAATACACATGAAAATGCACTATCCAAACTAAAAGGGCTGTAATTCAAGAAAGCTTTGGAATATAGACCAGTTTTAAAGTCCGGTCTCGTTTTAAAGACGACACTCTGCAGATTATTGCTGAAGTGAAAGCAATTCAAAATATGAAAGTATGAAAAAGTTATGGAAGTTTAAATCTACTGTAAATGAAAAATACTGTACTAAATATGTTTTATTTCATATAAAATATATATTTTACAAAAAAGAATTTACTCTAAAATGACTATAAAATCAAAGCCATATGTCTAACCAATTTGTGTTCCAAATTTGAAGTTGATATCACAAAAATTAAAGTCCCCATGAGATTTTGTTTAGGTGCTGTACCAAAAATAGCCACCGGGTGTCATTCAAATTCCATTTATTGTATTTTTGATGCATTTTCCTGTAAATTTCTGTCCAAATATCACTTCCATCACAAATCAGTCACCAAATATGGACCCTTAAGACTCAGACCTTTCCGACAATATGCGTTTTGTCAAGATTGGAAAAGATTTTGAATATAAAGTAGTTAAAATAATTGTTGTAATATGAAACATGACACCGCCCACTAGGGGAGGAGCCCACTAGAATAATTTAGAGTAACGTTTCCATGGTAACACAATGTCCTATTTCAAAACGGTTTTATCAGGATGAATTTTGAGTTTGTAAGCTTTCAAATGATACCTAATTTATGATAATTACTAAAATATATGATACGAAAAAAAGGCGATCAAAAAAAGAGCACCAGGCGTCCCACCTGTGGGACGGAGATAGATAACAGTGGTAGACTGTTTAAATACAGTGTCATCATGACCGAACGCTCTCTCTGTGATTGACTGGTTCTGTCTTGCAGCATTTGCATGCGTTCAGATGAGCAGGAAAATAGTCCTATACTACACAACTGTTCAGTAACATAGGTTATTCGTATTGCATGCATAAAATAATCTCTTTAAATAAACAAAATTACCAAGAAAAAAAAAACACCTTAATATCGATATTTTTATTTGAGTATCGATTCTTTTCGATGCTCACATCAGTATCGATACGCCCATCCCTACTCAGGTCGTCGTTGAGTACACTTAAAAATGTTCGGGTATTGTTTACCAGCAACCAACCTTATTAAAGAACACGAACTATAACATAAGACACACACCTAATGTCAAAAATAAGAACAAATTTAACTTTAACCGAACGTGATAAAGGGCGTTTCCTGTAAATTTCCGTTTTCCCACACTTTAACGTAACACGTTTAACAATGCCCCGCTAAATATACCTTTAGACTTCAGCTTGTTAAGAAACCGACTTGTTTTATGATGTAATTCATCATTTTTAGTCTCGTCTTTATTACCACGTTGCTTTATCGTTTAAAAATGGGAAATGGGTATAAACTGGAACTTGTGTTGGCAGACACAGTCCTTTTAAAATATCTTTAATGAATATGGCAAATAAATACATACATACATATATACAAGCAAAACAGACAGTTTACAGTTAGTTACAAAAACAGTATATAGATCCGTCTCATACAAAGCTTAGAAATACAAAAATTAACACTATTAGTCCAGCAGCATACATTTGATTTAACAAATGACTTGACATGATTCGGAATAATCTTCTTTCATTTCTCTTACACATGCTAGGAGAAAGGTGATGCATTTAAAGGGTTAGTTCACCCAAAAATGTAAAATTACCCATGATTTACTCACCCATAAGCCACCCTAGGTGTGTATGACATTCTTCTTTCAGACAAATATAATAGGAGTTATAATAAATGTCATCTCTTCCAAGCTTTATAATGGCAGTGAATGGGGGTTAAGTTTTTGAAGATCATAAAAGTGCATCTGTCCATCATAAAAGTGCATCTATCCATCATAAAAGTGCATCTATCCATCATAAAAGTGCATCTATCCATCATAAACGTGCATCCATCCGTCATTAAAGTGCATCCATCAATCATAAAAGTGCATCTATTCATAGTTATTTTAGTCTAAAAATGAATATTTTCCTTATAAAACCCCATCGATTCGCTTCAGAAGGCCTTTATTAACTCCCCGGAGCCATGTGGGGCAGTTATATGATGGACAGATGCACTTTTATGATGGATGGATGCATTTTTATGATAGATGGATGCATTTTTATGATGGATAGATGCACTTTTATGATGGACAGATGCACTTTTATGATGGATAGATGCACTTTTATGATGGATGGATGCACTTTTATGATGGATGGATGCATTTTTATGATGGACAGATGCACTTTTATGATGGATAGATGCACTTTTATGATGGATAGATGCACTTTTATGATGGATAGATGCACTTTTATGATGGACAGATGCACTTTTATGATGATAGATGCACTTTTATGATGGATGGATGCACTTTTATGATGGATGGATGCATTTTTATGATGGATAGATGCACTTTTATGATGGATAGATGCACTTTTATGATGGATGGATGCATTTTTATGATGGACAGATGCACTTTTATGATGGATAGATGCACTTTTATGATGGATAGATGCACTTTTATGATGGATAGATGCACTTTTATGATGATAGATGCACTTTTATGATTGATAGATGCACTTTTATGATGGATAGATGCACTTTTATGATGGATGGATGACTTTTATGATGGACAGATGCACTTTTATGATGGACAGATGCACTTTTATGATGGATGGATGCATTTTTATGATGGACAGATGCACTTTTATGATGGATGGATGCACTTTTATGATGGATGGATGACTTTTATGATGGACAGATGCACTTTTATGATGGATAGATGCACTTTTATGATGATAGATGCAAAATCTCAACCCCTGCCATTATAAAGCTTGGAAGAGCCAGGACATTTATTATAACTCTGATTGTGTTCGTCTGAAAGAAGAATGTCATACACACCTCGGATGACTTGAGGGTGAGTAAATCATTTTTGGTTGAACTATCCCGTTAAGAGTATATGTATTTTGAAATGTATACAGTGGTATACTGTATCCAGGTAGGTTGAGGTGGGAACAGACGGGGTCATTTTCACTGCGTTCTGTATCTCTGTGTAACTCAGTCTGGCCCCTGAGGTACTTCGGGGCCAAAGGTAGATTGTAATTGAGCCCTTGTGCCCATTATCTCTCTGCTTTATTCCAAAGGAGCGGTTAACACAAACACCACTGTAAGTACTGCAGAATTGGAGTGGTGTGACTAAAGAACCAAACCTTTTCTATTAAAATGCTTCTTAAATACATAAAGCAAGATATAAAGACTTGCCAACGATGTGAAATATCTGATAGTCATTGACTAACAAAATGTAGCAACTAAATTTTAGTCCTTAAGGTTAAAACACAACTTGGACACGCATCTCATTAAAGTTAGACATAGCTCCCTACAATCACACAAGTCTTAAATAAAATAACTATAAAATGATTTGGCGTATAAATGAACTAAATCTATAGCAACACATTTTTTAAATTGTATTCATTATGATGTTAGCATTCTGCAAACAAGTGTTGACTGGGAAGACTTGAAATTGTTGCTCCTTTTGTGCTTGTGTCTCTCT